>JAJTUV010002721.1:0-109870 GCA_021653895.1 Mastomys natalensis
GAGCTTACAATAAGAAAGTAGACACTTGAAGCTCTACATTGCTCCTTGATTCATACAACTTAGGATATTTACTTTTAAGATTTAATTATTTTTACTTTTTATATATCCGTGTTTTATCTCACCTGTATGTGTACCACATACATGCTACTTAGGGAGGTAAGAAGATGATGGCACTGGATGCCCCGGAACTGAGGTGACAGGTGACTGTTAACCAAACGCTGGGAACCAAAACCAGGTCTTCTGGAAGAGTGTAGTGTTCTTAGCTGCTGAACCATCTCTCCAGCCCTATAATCTAGGATTTTAAAGCTCTGCTCAGTCCTCTTAGATCATGCCTAGAGTTCTCCCGGCCTATACCTGGGGTTTGGCCTCTGAACAGAAAGGAAAAAGCAGAGCCCAGGGCTCAGTCACACTTCAGGCCTCCAGCAGCAGGCAGCACCTTTCCAGGGAAACTCTGCCTGTCTACCAGAAAGGGAGTGGGAAGCATGGGTGTGGGAGTGGAGAGAGGGGGAATGGGGAATGGGGGATGAGTGGGCTGTAATTCCCCTTCCTAGAATGTTAACCTTATAGGAAAATGGATTCAAAGAGCAAGAAACATGGCCATATTAAGGAGGAACTTACAGTGTTTAAGCCAAACTTTAGAATAAAGTTGGCGCTCCAGTCAATAGCTTTCATAAATGCCTTCCCTTCTCCCTAGTTCTCCATTTCTGATGGGAGCTCTGACCCAAATTCTCCCCTCTCTGAATACTTGACACTGCTCTACCTGGGGATGATATGGGTCCCCAAGAAAAATAACAGCTCTTCTCCATCTGAAATATATGAAAAATACTAGCTACCTATATTTTGGTCACTGTGAAGAAGAATTAGGAATAGAAACTAAGATTTTGAAAAGTATTTCATTGTGTCTTGGAATCATGAAAAAGTTTTGTAAAGCCACAATACAAATAAAATGAAAAAGAACTTCTTTCTCTGAAACCAGTGAAATAGGTGCATCTAACTGTGTAAGCAGCTGAGGGTAACTGCAGGGATGGCTTGTCTTAGTAAGGTTTTCTATTGCTGTGACATAGCACCACAGCCAAGACAACTTAGAAAAGAAACGGTTTATTTCCGAGGGTGAGTCCGTGACCATCATGACAGGAAGCACAGCAGTGAGCAGGCACAGTGCTGGAGCAGTAGCTGAAAGCTCACATTTCAATCCATACGGAGGAGGTAGAGAGAGCTAGAGAGATGGGGCAGAGATGAAAGACAGACAGAAACAGAGACATAGAGACAGACAGACAGAGATGCTGAAATGACCTGCGTCTTTTGAAACCTCAAAGCCCACTCCCAGTGACACATTTCTCCAACAAAGCTGCATCTCCTTATCCTTCCCCAAAAGTTCCACCAACTGGCCAAGCATTCAAATATATGAGGCCGTGGGGCCATTTTCATTTAAACACCACATGACTCGAGTGACTTTAAAAAGTAACTGTTTGGCAGTTCAAAGACGTTAAGAACTGCAGGAAATCTACAGTTACGCTGGTAGCATAGTGTAGGCAAGAGCGGGTATTGTTATTTAAAACAACCACATACTTTTACAGGTTAAAACAACTGAGTGAATATGCTAAATTTGTTAGGAACCAATGTCAGTATAAGAGAAAAAAGGATAAATAGAAAAAAAAAAAAAAAACTCAAATACTCCTAAACCTCAAGTGAAGACTGAACACATCATGGTCTCCAGGACCAGAGATGATCAGCAGCTCCACAGCAGGAACATTCACACCAGAGAGCCCACACTGGCATGTGCCCACATCGGCAAGCTCCCACAGCATGAGTGTCCACCACGGTGGCAAGAGCCCTATGGCCTCAAGATCCCACTTCCACAGAGGACACCAGGGTTGCCAAGAAGAACAGGCAGTTGCAGGTGGCAGCAAAGAAGTTCAAGATGAGTAGACTGCACCTACCGAGACAGAAAGCAAGGAGAACAGGCTTTGCCAAAGGCCAAATACTGTAGCTATCAATCAGGAGGCTCTGCTGGCCACAAGTGGCATCTTATCACCTCTAAGAATACCTATAAAACACAATTTAATTCACAAGTAACAACTGGTTATAACCTGCAGAGGAATTTTAATACACCAACATGGCTGCTCTGGCAAGGGATCACATCCAAAGCCCTCCTAGGTCTATGTGATGCAGCCCAAACGCAGACACGTCTGGATTAGAGTATGATCTGGCTGGAATACAGACAAACCCTTACACTCACCTTAACTCCTAACAATGAAGGTAAGGTTAGTTTGTAGAAGGAAGCACTCATATTTAAAAGTGACATCTAATTGAGGGGCAGACAAAGTGATGAATCAGAGAAAGATCTGGACAGGAATGAGTCAGAGATAGGATTTGCCCAATTCACTTGGGACAGCACAGCAAAGAGAGACTACACAAGAGCAGCAAGAGAGGAAAAAAGGGTGGTGTGTGTATGTGTACTACAGTTCACAGAGAGAACAAGCTAGACACGGGTGAAGACAGAACAAGCCAGAGGATGAGAAGAAGCCAGAAGATTAGAGCCGATTGCCACATTTATTATGAGGCCAAGCAGGGCAATTCAGGCAGAAGTAGAGAGAAGTCAGACTGAATCAGTCAGCTTGGAAGATTAGATTGTATGGAGACTAGAAGCTTCCAGGCCTAGGTCTAGGGATAGTTAGAACAGAGAAGGAAACGCTCTAGGTTTAGCACAAGCCATATATTCACATGCTAGGTATGGCTCTCACTCTGTCCCTTCATCTGAGGAAATAAGAGACACTTAGATAACCCAAGTGATAGCAGAACCATACGGCTGAGAACTTATGGAAATAAAGACTCAGGCATGTATTTATCCTGTTTCAATTTGAACTGTCCCTCAGGATAAGCAAATACTGAATGAAGGAAATTACTGACACAATAATACAGAAACATTTCAGTTATTTGAGGAAGAACACACGACAAAGTTAGAACAGGGACACTCTGTAGGTTCTGGGGACTGAGCACTGAGCAGGAGCACCTGTGCCTGCTGACACAGGCACACACCAGCACTGGATGCCTACAGGGAGGGCTGATGAAGCCAAGGAGGCAGCCTCCAACAGACCCACCTGCCACATGCTCAGTGCCATGGCCACAGCCAGGCAGGGAAGCTCTGGGCACAGCCAACAGCCTAGTACACATACAGTATCCAGGGGACTGGGTGGGAAAGACCCTAATGAATAAGGAGACTCACTTCACAAATGGAAAGAACTGTTAACTGCTGGGCAGGAGTAGCCCCTAACAACACTGCGGTTAGAAATGAAACTTAGGTGAAGGTTTTCTTGTTACCTTTCAACTGATCAGAAGTAGCCATATAGTAACTTTCACTTTGCAAATACTTCAAACCCTTTTTTATCTTAACGCTGTAACATATTATAGATTCTTAATTCCAAGTAGAAAAATGTCACAATCATAAATTAGAGATTTAAAAAAATGTTATTTTTTCCCCTTTCAAGTCTCGAGAACAAGATGGTTAAGGAGCCAAAGGCGCAGTCCCTGTAGGGCAGTGGCCAGCAGGTTGTCAGGAGGCATGCTTGTGGGGTGGTAAGAGCTATCGGAGTGGGCCTGGCAAGGCAACTCTACCTCTCTTGTTTTTCAAAGTTATTAAACCATTCCTGAGTCCCATAGGTCCTAGCCACTGTGATCATAGTTTAATGCTAGCTTGAAAAACCTGAGAGAGAGCTAAGGTGCTGGCTCCACGGTTAGGAGCTGTACTGCCTTTAGAGAGGACCTGAGATTTGGATCCCAGTACCCTTCTCAGTCACAGTGCCTGTACTTCCAGCTCCAGGGCATCCTTATACACGGCTTCTTCTCACTCCAAGTACGTTCAGTACTGACACACAAACCCCAGAACACAGACACACACAGGCACGCACCCACACCACACCCCCACAGTAGATTGTAAGAAAAGGAAGACGTGGTCAAGCACAAACGTTCTGGAGCTAGATGATTTTTACAAAGCAAGAAGCAACAGCTTAAGAAAGAAGTCTGCCCGTACTAAGAATTCCCAGCACTTACCTGTGTCATACGCTGTAAGGAGTCCAGGGAAGCTCAGAAGGGAGGGAGAAGCTTCCACAAAGACGTCGGAGCAGTGCCAGCCTTATCCTTCAAGTAATGGGGACCCTGTACCTGGGAATCAAGAGGAATGCTTGGTCAGTGCTTGTCTGGAAAATGGTAAATGCTTTAAAAAACAGAATTTCCAAGCATACATTTTTATAAAATGACCAAGTTCAAGATAAAGTTTTTTAAATCATTCTGTATGAACATGCACTATAGTTTTCTTACACTTTAAAAATCACATTATAAAGTCTGATTCTTTTTCCCTTTAAATCTTTTATGCTAAATTATTACAGACAGTAAAGTTCCAGGAACATCCATAAAGCGTTGCCATGGTTATTACACGGTAAGCCCAGCTACAACCATGGCCAGGAATGGAGTGTTCCCAGAACTGCAAACCCTGACTGCCTTGCTCTGATCACAGAGCTTCTGCAGCCTCTAAAAAACCTTAGCTCCCTTGGCTTTAAGTTTTTACCTTTTTTTTTTTTGAAGATTTATTTATTTACTTTATGTATATGAGTACATTGTCTTCAGACACATCAGAGAGGACATCAGAGCCCATGACAGATGGTTGTGAGCACCATGTGGTTGCTGGGAACTGAACTCAGGACCTCTGGAAGAGCAGTCAGAGGCCATCTCTCCAGCCCTTTTTCTTTTCCTTTCTTTTTTTTTTTTTTTTTTTTTGTGGTTTTCGAGACAAGGTTCTCTGTGTAGTCCTGGCTATCCTGGAACTCACTCTGTAGACCAGGCTGGCCTCGAACTCAGAAATCGCCTGCCTCTGCCTCCCAAGTGTTGGATTAAAGCATGCGCCACCAGTGACCGGGCCCCTTCGCTTTTCTTAATACAGTTTTTTAATACAGTTAGAACTGAACTACGTAAGTTTCATACATACTGAGGCATTCTTCCCTTATTTTTGCTTGCTTCAGAATTTATATCAATAGTCATGTTCTGTGTATATACACCAGGCTGGTTTCAACCTATACAGAGATCTGCTTGCCTCAGCTTCCCAATACTGAAATAAAAGCCACTACCCTGAATGAGCCATCTCTCCAGCCCAAGATCAGGCTATTTTGAATAAACTTTATAAAAATTCACATTTGACGATCATGGCACAGAAATTTAATTCTGTAACCAAGTGTCTGTTAGGTTCTTGTACCCCAATTCATCACCAAGTGTAACTACCCACCCTGAGCCCACCAGCTTCTAAGCTCTGGGCCTAGAAAAGCGACACTGATTCGGGCTTTACTTACCTGTGTTGGTCCCCTCTCTAAACTGGCCTACGTCAAAATTTATGGAGCTTTTACTTTTTACTTTAAAGAGATTCTGCTGCCCACAGATCGTGAACATAACATGAAGAATCCTGCAGCGGACAACGTCATCAGCCAACTCTGAGTAAAATGTTGACTTGAAACAGAGTACACGTGAAGGACCACACAGGAAGACCCTCTCCCGGCGGGAGTACCCACAGGCAGCCTACCTAATGCTTCCAACTGGTCAGACACTGATTTTATTATTCTACATAAAATATATTCTAGCTTCCACTAATGTTCTTTAACTGTGATTTATATGAAAAAAATTTATTTTTGAATCAGTCTCACTACATAGCCCTGGCTTGCCTCCGATTCTAAGGCTAGCTTCAAAGTTCCTCCTGCTTTTCAAGTACTGCTATGACAGACATGTACCATCATGCCCAACAGAGGTTTGTTTTTAAATTCTTCATATTCTATAACTACCTTTTATTCTTGGCTTATAACTTAATTACAGAGGTCATATACTATAATCTGTATTACGCCAGTGCTTTGAAATGTACTGATACTGACTGGAACTACAAGATCGACCAGTTTTTATAAACACTTTTACATACTTGAAAAATAACTCTGGTGCTACTTTTGGATGTATTATATATGCTATATCAAACAAGAGACTTAGATTGAGCTACGTTACTTTTTTATTTGCTTGTTCCATGAATTATAGCGATGTGTATGTAAAATCTTCATCATGACTATGAATGTGCCCACTTTTCTTTTTTTTTTTTTTTTTTTTTTTTTGTTTTTTGAGACAGGGTTTCTCTGTATAGCCCTGGCTGTCCTGGAACTCACTCTGTAGACCAGGCTGGCCTCGAACTCAGAAATCCGCCTGTCTCTGCCTCCCAAGTGCTGGGATTAAAGGTGTGCGCCACCACTGCCTGGCCCCACTTTTCTTAGAGCTGATGTCAATGTCTACTTGTCCATTCTGAGATTATACTGTTAGGTTTATCCAAATTTATAATTAGTTTTCCTCTACATTGAAACTTAAATCATCAAAAACTAGAAAGCTGACTATGCCTCCAAATAATTTCCTTAGCCTTCTGGGCACACAGATGCATGACATGCCCACCTGCAGTGGTGGTGGTTCAGGAGCTGAGGCCTGCCAGTGGATGTAAGCACAAGCACCGTGTGCCGCTTTCAGGAGGCCTGACCACACACGCACATGCTCTCTTCCCCATGTGAGATGATCCTGCAGAGCATGCCCAGGGTTCTCAGAGATGGGAGAATGGAGAGGTAGGGAGAAAACTGACCCGGGCTGGGAGGAGGCTCAGGGAAAACAATGCACCTGCCATGCAACCTGAGCTGTGACCGCCAGGCCTAAGTACAGGGGGAAGGAGAGAAATCCAAAGCTGTCTTCTGACCACCATGCACCGTCTGTAGCAAACCTGCCCACACATACATGCCCATTACATACACTCGTACACGCACACAGACACACACAGACACACACACATACACACAAATAAAATAAAATTTAAATTAAAAAATAAAACCCTTTAATCCCTAGATCACCATGTGGAAAGAGCTGTGCCCACTCAGACAGGCTGTTGAGGACTTCTGTGTGGCAGGAAACTACTGCACTGGTAAGCCGCTGAGAAGGTGACACCCCAGCACAGTCCTGTGTCTGCCATGTGTGCCTTTATCTCACTTAAACAAGGGTACATCTGGTTAGTGTCTGTGTAGTGTGCTTTTCTTGATGTTTAAATCCTTATGCCCTAGTAGGGTCCCTAGTGAGCAGGACTTAAATTTTTTAAAATCTCAATTTAATATATTTATCTTTTAACTGGAACACTTAGTCCATTTATGCTAGAAGTGATTACTGATATTTGGGTTCAATCTGCTTTTACATGGGGCTCCTGTTGCCTTCTTCTTCCTGCCTCTGCTTCTGAGTCACTGGAAGTTAAATAGTCTCTTTCTTTTGAAATATAATTAAGAAATATGATATTCACTTATTTCTGTCAGAATCTTAACTTTTGTATTGAGACAGGGTTTTGTGTAGTCCACATGATCTCAAACTCAATGTAGCTGACAATGAACTTGAACTCCTGACTCTCCTGCCTTCAGTCTCCCATCTGTGATGGTTTGTATATGCTTGACCCTAGGAGTGGCACTATTAGGAGGTGTGGCCTTGTTGGAGTAGGTGTGACACTGTGGACATGGGCTTTAATACCCTCATCCTAGCTGCCTGGAAGCTAGTCATCTTATGTTTGCTTTCAGAACAAGAGGTGGAACTCTCAGCTCCTCCTGCACCATGCCTGCCTGGATGCTGCCATGCTCCCACCTTGATGATAATGGACTGAACCTCTGAACCTGTAAGCCAGCCCCAATTAAGTGTTGTCCTTGTAAGAGTTGCCTTGGTCATGGTGTCTGCTCTCGGCAGTACAGCCCTAACTAAGATAGCATCTTTCATATGATGTGAACATTTTCAACCATTACCTTTACATGACATTCTGTACCAGCCCCTCATCCCTCCTTTCCTCGTCCTTCTGAATTCACTCAACATCTGAGGCATCGTTTTATCTGTCCTCTGTGTTTTCTATTTTCCAGTTCTGCATCACTTTGAGTTTTCTCTTTGCTCTATTACTCCAGTTAGCCACAATGGATTTTCCAATATTAAACTAACCTTTCATTCCTGAGATAAACTTCTCCTATCCACTATGGAATAACAACTTTATCTGTTGCTGTGTAGATTTGACTGGCCGAATGTATGGGGGCTCTTTCTGTGCTTCGCAGATCTGTCACAAAAGTTTGTCCTCATTAAGTCTTGTCTGCTCTCGTAACTGGGATACTGTCACCTTTGCAGAGTTTATTAGAACATGTTTCCTGTTTTTGAAAAAGGTTTTGTCCAGTTAATATTTTCTCCTATTTTTAGATTTACTTTATTTATACATGTTTTGCTTACATGCATGTATGGGCACTACGTGTGTGCCTGGTGCCTGCAGAGGTCTAAAGAGGGCATTGGGTCCCCTTGAACTGGAGTTACAGATGGTTGTGAGCCACCAGGTGGGCGCTGGAAACTGAACGCAACAAGTGCCCTTAACAACCAAATCATCTCTCGAGCCCCAATATTCTTTCTTTTAAACATTTAGTATAATTTACCAGGAAAATATCGTGTACACAGTCTTCTTTCAAGCATTTTGAGTTAATATCTTTTTCAAATATTTTAAGGTTTCTTTTAAAATGGCTTTTTTTTAAAATGGCTTTTTTTTTTAAGAGTACGTGTGCGGCTGCGCATGGGCAAAGGAGTGTGGAAGTCAGAGGACAGCAGAGGACATCCGGCAGGGCTGGTTGTATACTTGCACTGTTCGAGTCCCAGGGACTGGACTTCAATCCACACCTTTGCCTGCTGTGCTCTCCTGACAGCACCACGGCTGGCCATCAGTTTCTTTCCCTCATATAACACACATCTTCAACTTTTCACAGTACAGAACCCCATAGAGCTCTGTACTTAGGCACAGTGGCACATGCCTCTAATCTTAGCACTCAGAAAGCTGAGACTGGGGGACTAACAGTCTAAGGTACACAGAGACTGTCTCAAAAATAAAACAAACTCAGGAAAACAAGAACAAACACAACCTTATCAATTTCATATTTGCATTTTCTGCCCTCCATCTTTCATGTTATCCTTTATTTTACCTCTAAAAGCATTACAACTTCCAAAATACATTATTTTTCACTTTAAATAGTCAAGCTTAAAAAAGATTTTATTTATTACATATGCAGCACTCTGTCTGCATGTACATCTGCAGGCCAAAGAGGGCATCGGATCCCATTATAGATGGTTGTGGGCCACCATGTGCTTGCTGGGAATTGAACTCAGGACCTCGAAGAGGAGCCAGTGCTCTTAACCTCTAAGATCCTAATTAGTCAATTTTTAAAGAGCTACTTAAAAGTAAAATTAACCCTTTGTGAACCATTTCGGGTTCCTATCACACTGTCTTCTCTATCTGAATGCCCTTGGTATTCTTGTAATGCATTCTGTTGTCCTTTTCAGTTGTTGGGGTTTTCTTATTTGTTTCTGTTTTTAAGATAGTGTTTCACTATGTAGCCCATGTTGGCCTTGAACTTGCAATCCTCCCGCCTCAAACTCTTCTGTGCTTGAGTTATGGGTTATGAATTATGGGCACCATGGCAGACAGTGGGCTGGGACAGGTGGTGAAACCCTAGGCTTTGTATGCTGCAAGTAAACTAAGTCCTGAGTCCCAGGTCCTTTGTTAGCTTTTCTTGGATTAAAAAAAAAAATCTCTCTCTTCATTTCAGAAAGATTTTTTACTGGGTACAAAATTTGAAGTTAAGATTTGGAACTAAGGTTTTGTTTTCTTTCAGTATTTCACACATAAGCCAAGTGTCTTTTGTCTTATATAAGATCTGACTAGATATGTGCTGTTAAAATTACCTCAGCTCCCTTGTAAAGTAGCATTTCTTCTAACTGCTTAAGATCTGTCCTCTTTTTTTTTCCTTTTATTTTTTATTAGTAACTGTTTTTTTAAAATGTTAATCAAAGGCTTTATAAGTTTGGTAATGCTCAATAACAAGATGCCCATACAGTCAGAAGTGTAACCCAATACCCAACCTAGATATACCAACTATCTTTGACTGGCGAGACACTCGAACAACTTTTATGTGTGTGCATGATTTGCCTCATGTACATATGTACTACGTGGTGCACATACCAGGTACACATGAGGCCAGAAAAGAACACTGGATCCCCTGGAGCTAGAGTTATAGGTACTTGTGAACTGCCTGACTTAAAAGTGCTAGTGACTGTCTCCCTCCAGTCCTCTCAAAGAGCAGCAACTGCTCTTGGCCATTGAGCCATCTCTCTTGATCCCATTGAAGGCTTTTATACACTACTAAATACTGGATTTCACTGTGTTCTCCTCTCCCTTGGAGTGCTGGATACTGAATGCAGGGCCTCATGCACACTGGGCAAGCTCTCTACTATTGAGCTACGCTCCTTGCCCCAGAACATGAACTATGTTAAATTGTTGATTGCTTTTGTTGAGTTTTTCTGTAGCGGTGGGAATCAAACTCAGAGCCCATTTTAAGATCCCGGGTTTCATTCTTTGAATATAAATTACACAGACTTGGCTAGAGAAAACCTGAAGCAACTTACTTTAGAGCTAAAGCAACCTACAAGGTCATACCCTGTGCGCTGGCTACCCACTGCCCTAGGTGAGAAGACTGACTGACAACACTGTGGCTGGAGGACAGTTATTCCCAACCTTATATGACCATCTGTCTTTGTGGTGGCTTTTTCTGGCTTTGAGATACGTGTGCTTGTATGTGACAATCCAGATTTCTGGGTCACTGTGCAGACTCCGGCAGCTCTAAGCAACTCCTCTTCCCCAAAGGTGCTTAGCTTTGTAACTGAAGAGCCTGGTGGACTCTGGCTTTTCTCTCCCTTACCTGAAGTTGGAAACTAACAGTGAATTCAGTAAAAGGTACGTGAAGGTCAAATCCATCTTGCTGCTACTTTCATAATGAAGCTTTGTTGGAACAAATCTACACTTGTTCATTTATGTTCTCGCTTTCAGAAGAAGCACATGTGATAGTAGAATGGTTAAGGTGGAAATCGTGAGGTCCAACAAAGCCAGCATGTCTGTACTTGTTCGATGCCCTTCACAGAGAGAACCACACTGTGCCAGCTCTGGTGAGCTGGGTGCCATTCAGCCCATTCACCTGGTGTCCCTGTTTCAAAGGACATGGTCCGAATCGTCCTTGTACAAGTATCTAAAAGCCGCTGTTTCATAGTCTTCCTGGTTTGTAACTTAAGGCCTGTTCCAGATTTGGGTGTGAAGTCAAGACTCACCTCAGGCACAGATGTTAAGAGACTATGTAACAGGTACAGTAATACAGAACATGAAAATAAATGGGGAGGCCCCTGAGGACTAACACAACGACACTGTATAAACAGCCCCAGTCACAGTGCTATGTGAGAAAAACAATCAATACTAATATTACCTTTACCTAAAAGTTTTGTCTACAGATATAATTTAATTTGATTTTTTAAAATTATTACATTAAAATATCATTAATTTTAATTATAATGCTTTTGGTGTCCCCATAAATTCTCACTGTTTGCCTCCCCTGGCCCTGCCAGAGATCTAGTCCTGATAGTCCCGTCTTAGAGCACACAGAAGTTTCCAGGAATAACTTTCCCATGAAGCAGAATCAAGACCTCTGCCAACAGGAATTATCAATGTTTTTTTTTTCCTCAGTGATGTCTGGGAAGCAGAGTGCGCTCTCTTTATTTGCAGCCAATGGCCACATATGTATGTGCATGTTCCTACCCTATCAAAGGCAACCATCAAGTAGATATAAATTAGCTAAAAAAAAACCCAGCACTTTGTAGATGGGATAGTACTAAGAGAATTTAAACTTTCCTATAACCATGAAATATACACGCACAAAACATGGCTGCAAATAAAGCAAAATGCAGTCAGGTGGGACTTAGGTAATGTCTTAGTTACTGCTCTATTGCCGTGAAGAGACATCATGACCATGCAACTCTTAAAAACATTTAACTAGCCGGGCAGTGGTTGATACACACCTTTAATCCAGCACTTGGGAAGCAGAGGCAGGTGGATCTCTGTGAATTCAAGGCCAGCCTGGTCTACAAAGCAAGCTCCAGAAAAGCCAGAGCTACACAGAGAAACCCTGTCCTGGAAAACAAACAAAACCAACCAAACACCACCAACAATAAAACAACTGGTGGCTTGCTTACATTATCATCATGTTGGGGAGCAGGGCAGCACTCATGATGCAGAAGTAGTTGAGAGCTATACCCTGAGCAGTACAGAGAGAGAGATAGAGAGAGGGAGAGGGAGGGAGACAACAGAAGACAAACACACACACACACACACAACACAACAGAGAGAGAGAGAGAGAGAGAGAGAGAGAGAGAGAGAGAGAGAGAGATATACTGGGCCTGGTGTGGGCTTTTGAAACTGCAAGGCCCACCCCTAGTGACACACTTCCTTCAACAAGGAATTGTGATAATACTTTCACATGTGCCATTCCCTGGTGACTAAGCATTCAAGTATTATGAGCCTGTGGGGGCCATTCTCATCCAAACCACCAGAGGCAGTAACTTACATTAGACTATGAGGAACACCAAGCAGCTATCTGAAACACGGATATCAAGTCAACTTACTCGCAGGTCTTGGTACCCAGTCTCCAAGCGCTTCAGTTCAGTCATAAGCCAAAGGGCGACAAGCTTACTGTCGTGGTTTTTAAAAGGAATAACTAACTCTACTCCTGAAATCAGCAATCCTCGTTTCCCAAATAGTCCCCAGCTCCTAATTCACGAAACAAATGGAATCCATAAGCATTTAGCATGGCAGCAAAAGTCACCTTTTACATGAGAACCAAGGAACTCTCACTCAATTTCCACATATTTCCTACATCACTTACTTCTTTTCTAATGCACAGTGTAAAAGAAGTTTTCAAATATTCAATTAGCATTTTTATAACCAATAAAATAGCTACATTAATAAATGTTGCAGAAAAATAGTGGGGTGGGGAAGGTTGGAGATAGGTTAGACAATTGTCAAGCAAGTCGGCAGTCAGAGCAGGGGGTGTGTCTGGAAGACAGAAGCACACAAGGGGCTGTGGCCATGGCAGTCCCACCTTTCACATGCAGGCTGGCAAGCAAGCAGACACCATCAGGGAACCCAACCCACTATTTCTGAATGCCAACACTTTTTGCCTGGTCTAGCACTTAGAGGAAAACAAAATTTAAGAATCCTGCCTTTTTAAGAATCAAGAATGTCAAAAGCTCTGGGCAGGTTTTACTAGATATAGATTTTTTTTTTACTTTTTTTTGGGGGGGGGGGGAATGTTGTTTTATTGCATGTTTCAGCCTTTAATCCTAGCACTCGGAGAAACAGAGGCGGGCAGATTTCTTTTTTTTTTTTTTTCCGGTGAACAAGCACAGGCTGGGATTCAACTCGGGAGAGACAGACGGCCGCCTCGGACTCCAGAGCCGGTGACTGCAGCAGTGCACCACCGCTGACCAGCTAGCAGGCACATTTCTAAGTTCAAGGTCAGCCTGGTCTACATAGTTCCAGGACAGCCAGCGCTACACAGAAACTCTATCTCAAGAGAAAAGAAAAAAGTTAAACCTTGTGAAACAGAAATTCATAAAGATTTAGAGAGGCAGACGTTAGAGACTGACAAGACTGTATGCTATGGCACATGTGTAGAGCAAAGCTTCGTGTACAGACCTCACATTTAGTTCTCTTGAATATCCCTGGTTCATGCAAGTGCTTTGAGAAACTTCTGAAAAATGTGACTACAGGAGAAGAGCAGCCTTTCTGGGGCTAAAGGGATCTGCGTAAGATGATACTTTGTATCAGGAAGCCAACTGGGGCTAACAGACATTCTGCACATACACCTGCTGAGTCCGCAGCCGCCCGGAAAAGAAACCTCGGCATGATTGAGTCTGACTTTTGTGCTACCCTCTTTGTGGTGACAATGATGGAGGAACCCAACATGGGCTCAGGACAGTGTGTCAACTCACCAGTACTAGTGAGGGGTGGCAAGTAGCAGCTGTCTTGTTTTTTTTGAGATGGGGTCCCACTCTGTAGCCCTGACTGTCCTGGAACTCTATGTAGACCAGGCTGGCCTCAAATTCACAAAGATCCTCCTGCCCCTGCATCCCAAGTGCTGGGATTAAAGGTGTTCTTAAACAAGTCATACATTTAAAACTTGTTCTAAGTTAATTACAACAGAATTTTAGATGAGCTTTTGAGAGTAGGAAACAATTGTACATTCTCTAGTCTCAGCTTCCCTAGTGCTGGGATTAGAGCAATAAACCACATGTCAACCTGAGTCTTCATCTAGGAAATCTCTCTACATCACATAAGAACTGTTAAAAAAACAAAAATCTTTTGAAAAAAAAATCTGGCAAGCCTGGTGTGGTGGCACACACCTTTGGTCTCTGCCACTTGGGAGGCAGAGGCAGGAGGATCTCTGTGAGTTGAGGCCAGCCTGGTCTATAGAATAATGTCTAGGACAACCAGAGCTATACAGAGAAACCCTGTTTTAAGAGGAAACAAATTGTTTTGCCATTTCGTATGGAATATTTAAGAGGTTTGTGTTCATGTGTGTATGCCATGTGCCACTATGTTTATATGTACTTCAGAGAACAACCCGTGTGACTCAATCTCTTTTTCTCCATATAGTTTCCAGGAATCAAACTCAGGATGTCAGGTCTGGCAGCAAGTGCACCTGTTAGGCCATCTTGTTGGCCCTGAATCAACTCCCTGTGCTTTCCTCTTATGAACCATCTTTTGTTATGGGACTGTCAGCTGTGTCTATGGAAAACAGACATCCTGTAGCTGAACACAGGCTACCAGCTGAGGAATACACAAACAAGAGATGTTCCCCAACCTGAGGGTCTAGACACTTTCAAAGAGGTTTAATCCATGAATCTGTTTGTGAGACGTCATTCTGTTACACAGAGGAGGCTTATCTGAACAAGAAAAGTGGAATTCCCTGTTCAATATCACCCTCGAGTCTCTGATTTTGTTTTCTTCAAGACAGGGTCTCACTGTGTAGCCCTGGCTGCCCTGGGATTCATTCCATAGAGTAGGCTGGCCTCACATTCCCTCTATCTGCCTTGTGAGGGCTGGGATTAGAGGTGTGCACCATTACACTGGCTTCCCCTCGTATTTTTTTGAGACAAGGTGTTACTAGTAGTCCTACCTGGCCTGGAAGCTCACTAGATAGGCCAAGCTCACCTCAAACTCACAGAGATCTACCTGGCTCTGCCTCCTGAATACTGGGATCAAAGTGTATGCCACCATGTTTGGCTCTCATCTCTTATTTTTTACAAGTCAAGAAACTATACTTCAATTACTGTATTTTTTTCTCTAAACAAAAGAATGACCTTAAGGTTTTGATACTGGATTTATTATTAGTGTAAAATATGCCTCTAATTTTAGGGCCAGTCTTTCAGCGGCAGACCCATAGACAGATGGTGCTGACCTGATGATCAGGGTAGGACCAGCCCTTTCCTCTGTGGGCCATGCCTTCACTCCTGCCTATGATGTGGTCTTTTAAACAGGCATGTGTGGGAATAAAGGAGCATAGGACATGTAGAATAAGACATGCTCAAGTGGCAAAGGAAAAGTGTGTAGGCTTATCATACACATGAACTTAACCAATACTTCAAACCGTGTAGTCTTATTTTACTTGGCAGGATGATCTGCCACGGAGGTCCCTCTGCCTGAAGTGTGACCTCTGTCCTATCAAAATTGACCTCTCCCTCCTTAAGAACCTAGTTTACAGCTCACCTCCTGCCAGAGCCTCAACAGAAACTCTATTTACCTAAAAGTGCTCCTGAAGTGCAACACCCAAGGCCACCACAGCTCGGCTGCCACCTCATGCGCTCTTCAGTTTGAATGTGTACCTACAGGGTCACACAGGACTACAGTCCGACATGATGAGCCATGGTGCTGGTCTTTCATTCCTATCTGTCTGCTGAATAAATTAAGAATCTACAGCTTTAGGTTGGTTAAAGTGTTCTAAAATTAAATAGGATTCTGAACACACCAACACTGGATACCATGTATTAACAAGGCAGTCTATGCTATATAAACTATGTTACTAATACATTTTGCGCCAATGAGATGGGCTCAGTGAATGAAGGCAGCAGCTGAGAAAAAAAGGAAGGGTAAAGACATGACTCAGTGACTAGGAACACCTGCTGCTCCTTCAGGGGGTCAGGACTTAGAAGCTAGCATCTTCATGGCAGCTTACAATAATCCATAACTCCAGTTCCAGGGTCCTGCACTTCTGGCCTCTGTAGTGCCAGCCATGGACTCATATCTACAAGTTACACTCATATAGAAAATAATATTTATTTATTTATTTATTGGAGAAGAAACAAACCAGGTGTGATGGTGCATACCTTTAATCCCAGCACTGAGAGGCAGGCATTCTGTGGGTTTAAGAATGGCCCAGTCTATACCATGAGTTCTAGGATAACCAGGGATGATCGGGGCTACATAGAGAGACCCTATCTTTAATTTAAAAAATAAATAAATAAAAGAAAGAAAGAAAAGAAGAAAGGAAGAAAGAAGAAAGGAAGTAAAAAAGAAAGATTGAGAGAGAAGAAAATATATATCGTCACCCTATGTGACCTACAATAAAATTCTTATTTTTTTAGAGAATTTTTTAATATGTGTATGAGTATTTTGCCTGCATATATATGTATGTACCACATGTGAGCCTGGTACCCATGGAGTGCACTGGATCCCCTGGAACTGAAGTTACAAATGGTTATGAGGGGCCATGAGGGTGGGGACTGAACCTAGGTCCTCTACAAGAGCAACCGGTGTTCTTAACCAATAAGGCTCTCTCTCTCCAGACCTCTGAAATCTTAATTTTTGAACACCAGAAAATTAAAAACCAAGGTTAACCACAATCTGGCTGGAAAATCAATTTGCATTTCAACTTCTGAGAATTCGACCTTTTACTGCATGTAATAGACAGATTGAGCCTACTATCATCATGTGGCTCTGCCTTCATCCATGTGGTGTCATGGTGCCCTGATCTCAAGAGAGTGTCTGCTTTGGTGCAGGAGGCTGACACTGGATGGCTTCCTCCATCATCCTCGTCCTCCACCTCCACGTTTAAGCCAAGGTCGCTTATACCCTGGAGCTGCTGACTTGGTAGACGCCCCTGTTTCCACCCTCTACCCCCAGCCCTAGAAAGGTTTTTAAACCTAGGTGCAGGGGTCCAAACTTAGGTCTTCATGCTTGCATGGTAAGTACTTTATCAACAGGGTCATCTCCTTAGCCCCTCAATCCGGAATCCATGTGCACAGCCATGAGTTCTCGCCTCACCAGCAGGTGGCACATAGGGCAGCGGCCACGTCCTTCCCATGGATGTATCAGTATCAGCACACTGAGCAGAAATTCTTAAATGATGAAAGAAAAAAATGTGGAAAAAGTTTTTAAAATTTAAATTGAGAGTTCTCTAAGTTAGAGACCTTGAAATTACAAAAGGCCTCCTTCTGACAAAAGTATTAACTGAGAGCAAATTTTGTCAGGAAATGAACTTCAGTGGATCAGACATCCAGGAGCAGATTTCTGACCCTGCACCTAGTTCTGATCTCCTCTGGGACTCAACCTAGTACATAGCTTCTTTGGGCCTCAGTTTCCTCATCTGAAAGTCCAGGATAAAATTAGACAGAGATCCCAAATGAGGCCCACAGGAAAGCCTCAGCAATATAACTCACTAATGGGTAATTAATTCAAAGACTAGCTTACTTTCACCATAGAATTCTGAGTCCTAGGCCAGACAGGTATACATAATAAGTTCAAGTGCACTGAGGCTTTAAAGCAAGACCTAGTCTCCAAAAAGATTCCAAGTTGTTTAAATATACAAGGAGGACTGTTTGTTTTGCTTTTTTGTTGTTTGATAGTTCTTTGCAGCTGTGGCTGGCATGGAACTCAACACACAGGACGGCCTTGAACTCCCAGACATCTGCCTGCCTCTGCCTCCCGAGGGCTGAGTGCTGAGAGCAAAGGTACCATGCTCAGCTTGGGGAATGAACTGGCTATAAATGCTGCCAACAACCCTTTGATACTGAAGTCAATTGGTCCTCCGTTTAATTCACACAAGCTTGATCACTGGACCTCCTTCCCCAAACCAACCACCATTAATTTCAAACTAACAGCAAGTCAGGCTCTCTGGAACCTGGAAACTTCTAGAAAGAAGTTCTTCAGATGAACAGCATGCTCCACCAGAACACCACACTGTAGTAGGACATGAAGCTACAAGTACAGTTTGGGTTGAGGGGATTATCGGCACTGCCAACCCCATTCTACATGGTTCATTGGCTAACTGTGGTCAGATGGCTCCCCAACCAGAGGCTGAAAACAATCTTTCAACCATAATCTGTGACTGGAAACCAAGAGGCAAAGGTAGATGTTACAAGAGGAAGAACTGAGCAGGGTAGTCAGCTCTGGAGACAGGATGTGCTCTCCACAGAAGGCTGAATTTATTTACACTGATCATGTATTCAGACTCTCAGCTGGAAAATCTCGGTTAAAATGCCAGAAGGTTCAGAGCCCATTCACAAGCTTTTCAGAACACATGCAGTTGCCATGGTAACCTTGACATTATATTTCTTGGTGTTGGACATATAAAACTACCAACCATGATGCATCTGATATATTTTGGGGTCACCAATCTATAGCAAAACCAATCTGAGTTAAAATGTAGCCTCCCTCTTAGATAAACAAAAAGGAGCAGCTAGTTAGTGTTCAATACATCTCACATATGAGCACAGAGCTCTGCTCTGAGGAAACGCTCATCTGAGGATTTTCATCTGAGGAAAAATAAGAACTTGAGGAACTAGACCTTATCATCTATCATATATATCTATGCCAGAAAAATGAAATATCCTATGTAAGATTAATGAAATTGTTTTAAAAAACATCAAATATACCTACATTTCTGAGAGTCAAGCTTGTTTATTAGAAAGTCAAAGTAAAAGCGAACCCTTTTCAAAGAACATTGTAAGTAATTCATTAGAGGATATTAGTCCATGATAAACAAGACAATTCTTCAAATGTCAAAACTGTCATTAATAAGATACAAAGTTTTATTTTAGATCCAGTGGAGATCTACTCAAATAATGATTATTTACTTTGACTTGGGCTATTCGTAAATACTTTAAATATAAAAATTCATGATTTTTAAAGTCCCTTACCTTTGTATAACCCACCATCTGAACTCATAGATGAAAACCAAATTATCAGGCACAAACTGCAAAGGCATCTTCAGTTTCACATCCCGAGGAAAGCCCACTGCACCAGAAACCCAGAGCTGCTGCAGGACAAGCCTGTGCTAGCCAAGGCACTCACAAAACTGCCTGCATCGCATCACAGAACTGCGGGTCCTGGGGCTTATTGGACCCACCATCTCCTCCTTCAGCTCGCAGGCGGCAGCAGTAGTCTGAAGGGGAGCGGGCGGCTTCCATATTAGCAGGGCTTTGCTAGACGCTGCATTGCAGTCTTTCTGAAAGCACCCAGCCTCAGAAGCAACGGCGCTGGAGACAGGCTTCTCAGCAGAGGCAGCTGCCTTTGGAGCCACAGATTTTTTTTTTTAAAGGATCTCTAAAAAAAATGTTACAAACTTCTAGAGGTATTTCTTGATTTCTAACCTGATCCTAAAGGCTGCCTGGCTTGTAGTTTATACTGGGGTGTAGCTGGGACAACTGAGTGGGCCAGGTCACAATGCTGAGATGGATGAAATGTGCATAGTGACACACAGTCTTTAATACTCAAGCTGCCTGTGAGCACTGCGAACATCTGCTATCAAAATGTCAGCTTCTCCGACCCTGCTGCGAGGCTCCGAGAGTGAGCCACGGCTTTCATTACAGCACACTAAGCATGCCTAGCTGCTGTACAGGTGTAAACACCACTATGCGGTCAGAGGACCTGAGATATTAAACCATTGATCATGCAATCAAATTCAGAAAAGAGACTTTAACAATAGTAGCAGTTTCCTAAGCGACTTTTTCTTTGCATTAATTTGCTCATTCACTGATTCATTTAACGAACGCTAACTATGTACTATATGGAAAGTGGCTGTGGATGACAGTTTTACTACAACGGTGGCTACAGGTATCCAGTAGGAGTGCAACTGGAGAGCAGGTTATTGAGGACAAGTGCTGTGGTCAGGGCCAGCGCAGCACAGGGAAGACAGGAGCAATTCTGTAGATCCAAACACAGATCAGGACAGGTCCTATAGGGAAGGCTCTACGATGGAGCTGGAGGAATGGGCTGGCTGGGAAGAGGGAGAATAAGAGGATACACACTCAAGACAGCTGTGTGCCCCTGTGTAGTAAAATGGATCCTCGGCAAGAGCTCCTGAGGTCCACTCTACTGCTGGGGCCTAGGCCTTGGTTTTGGTTAGGGTTTCTATTATTGTGAAGAGACACCATGACTATGGCAACTCTTTTTATAAGAAAAACATTTAACTGGGGCTGGCACACACTTCAGAGGTTTAGTCTATTGTCATCATGGCAGACAGACATGGTGCCAGAGAGATATCGGAGAGTTCTGCATCCCAATCAGCAGTCGGCAGGAGAGAGTGGGCCCGGCTTGAGCATCTGAAACCTTAAAGCTCACTCCCAGTGACACGCTTCCTCCAACAAAGCCACATCCACTCCAATGACAACACACCTCTTAATTGTGCCACTCTCAATTAAAGGCTATGGGGACCATTAGCATTCAAAGCACCACACTCTTGTAAACTCAGAGTCCCCTGAGCAGCTAGGTGCACCCACAGCTGACAAGGTGTCTAGTATACGAGGTATATACTGGTGCAAGGCTCATGAGGATCAAGTGGCAGGGCCAGAGTGTGAACACACAGGCAGCGGCAGTGGGACAATCCTCTCTACTGCCCTCAGCAGGCTGCTGGCTTTTGGTGATTCTGGTGACTGACCCCTGGAAGGGGTTCCCGTCGGCAGTGGCTGCTGCTCAGATGGACTTTGTTCCCTGTGTATCTGTGGCCCAGTCTGACTTGAACAGGCAGTGGGTCGAGGACAGGTGAATGCATAAGCAAACTGAAGCTATGCTGGCCACTCCCACGCATTCCTGCAGGCGTCATGGAAACACTCCTTCTTCACCTCTCCTGTCTACCCAACTGTGCTCTAACCACAGGCTCTAAGATCACCTCCAGGAAATTTTCAGAAACTTCTTTCCCATGCCCAGCAGCAAAGGGCCACCACACTGTACTAGGACATGTAGTTCCATGTAGACTGCACCACCACACTGTGGCTGCCATTCACAGAAGACACACTATCAGTCTCACTCACAGAACCTAACTGCTCCCGGTGAGATAGCTTCTAGTATCATCCTTGCCTCATAGGTAGGGAAACTGAGGAAAAAGGGCCTTAAGCTATAGTCCAAGTGGGAGCTGGGATAGAAGCCCAGGCCCTGGCATCCTCAGGGCATTTGCTTTCCAGCCATCTCCTGCTTTTATGGATAGCCACAGGGTTTGCTGACACTAACTAGGAGAGAGGATGCTGGCCTTACGGAAAGTTTTTTAAAACATTTTTTATTTTTCTTTTCAGTTTTTTGAGATAGGCTTTCTCTGTGTACTGGCTGTTCTGGAACTCACTCTGCAAATCAGGCTAGTCTAAACTCAGAGTTCTGCCTCCCGAGTGCTGGGATAAAAGGTTTGTGCCACCACTGCCTGGCATCGACATTTTCTAATCTTCCTGCTCTGTGTCTCTTTTTCCAGGCAAGATATGAACAACTGAATACAGTCCCACCACATCGTGACGTCTGGTCAACGATGGACTGCCACAGGACTGTGGTCCTGGGACCACATTCATAGCGTGTAGAGTTGTGTGAGCACTCTTGGATGCTCACCCTTCAACCACTGGTACAGTCTACACACATATCCTCTATCCTTTTGGGATGCATGACTGCTGATTTGACTCACTAGTAAATTCCTGACTGACCTGAGCAGAGAGACAGCAGGAGGAAATGTCTTTTGTCACCACCGCTTTAGAGACTCACTGGAGTAGTTAACCCACAGCGGAGCTTACATCACAGGCAGCTGGGTAACTTTAGGCCACTCTGGGCACTCCCCACTGAGGTCCAGTAGAGCTCTTCCTTTCAAGTCAGGGATCAAGGCCTGTGTTCTGTGGCTATCTTAATCCCACTAGCTCCAGGCAGTTGTAGCACAACAGCCCAACTTCTCCACTGGTCTGGCCAGTCCATGAAGCCCAATGCAGACAGGCCCTGTGCTCCAACCTGAATGGAATGTCCCCACAGGGTATTAAGGGGACAGATCAATGTCTTAGATCAAGACTCCTGAGCCTCCTGAGAACACCTACAGAGGTGGAGCCAACAGCTAGTCTGTGTACAATACACAGGGATGGAAAGAAGCTGGCGGTGGACATGGCCTGCCCCCGTGCTGGTGCAGGTCTGTGGTGGTGGCTTCCTGCTGCCTCTACTCTACACAGGACTCCAGTAGAGGACTAGCCTTCCCAGTTTGCCATTGCTCAAGCAGTGCTCCTTCCCTCCCGCTAGGATGTGCTGTGACCCTTGTCAGGAGAACAGCACCTGCCTCTCTGGTCTACACAACTCTGGGGTGACTCCTCTCAAACAGCTGCTCCTATATTGACTCCAGGCTCCTTGTCCAGGAAAAGAATGAGATGTACGCTCTCAACTCCATAGAGACAGGTGATGTGACTTGTAGTTGACAGTGTGTGTGAAAGGCCCCTGAAAGGACAAGCTGTCTCAAACAGCTTGTAGTTAACGAAATACAATTGTAAAACTCAGTCATTTTTCCAAGTCTAACTTAAGAGACCTTGGAATGACCACCATAAGACCCACCCCTTCATTAAATGGTCATACTGAAATTAACACTCTAACTTGGGCAAATTAAGGTGAAGGGGGTTAGAGAGTTGGCTGAGTGGTTAAGAGCACTTGCTGCTTTCAGAGGATCCGGGTTCAGTTCCCAGCATTCACAGTGGCTCACAACCATCTGCAGCAAAACATAATAAAAATAAATAAAGCTTTTTTTTTTTCAAGCTTTAAAATACACTAGGTGGTGGTGGTGCACACCTTTAACCCCAGCACTTGGGAGGCAGAGGCAGGTGGATCTCTGTGAGTTTGAGGCCAGCCTGATCTAGAGAACGAGACAGGCAAGGAGACAGTGAAATCTTGTCTCAAAGAAATAAAGAAAGAAGAAAGAAGAAAGGAGAGAGAGAGAGAGAGAGAGAGAGAGAGAGAGAGAGAGAGAGAGAGAGAGAAGGAGGAGGAGGAGGAGGAAGAGGAGGAGGAAGAGGAGAAGGAAGAAGAGGAAAAAGAAAGGAGAGAGAAGAGGGGAGGGGAGGGGAGGGGAGGGGAGGGGAGGGGAGGGGAGGGGAGGGGAGGGGAGGGGAGGGGAGGGGAGGGGAGAAAATCATTTACTGATTCATGTCTGTAATCCTAGCACTACTCAGAAAGGAGAATGAAACAAGCCTGGGCTACAAGAGGCTCTATTTCAAAAAGCAAAACTTGGGGCTGGAGAGATGGCTCAATGGTTAAGAGCACTGATTGCTCCTCCAGAGGTCCTGAGTTCAATTTCCATCAACCACATGGTGGCTCACAACCTTCTGAAATTCTGTAATGGAATCCAATGGCCTCTTCTGGTGTGTCTGAAGACAGCTACAGTGTACTCATATATATATATAAATAAATAAATAAGTCTAAACAACAACAACAAAAGGCAAAACTGAGGGCTGCAGAGATGGTTCAGTTGTTAAAAGCACTGGCTGCTCTTCCAGAGGATCAGGTTTGATAACCAGCAACCACATGATGACTTCAGCCATTTTAACACCGGTTCCAGAAGATCTAAAGTACATACACAGATTCAGGCAATATACTCATACACATAATATTAAATAAATAAATGAAATAACTAAATCTTAAAAACAAAACAAACCAACCAAGCCAGCAGCCAGTTGGTAACTTAAGAGTAATTCTGTAACTGGCTGAAATCATCACCATACTGTGTTTCTACTTTCTGGGAGAGAATCACATCTGCTCACAACTCAGAACGTGTCGACTACGATGTGAAATATTTTACATAATGGGAAAATGTACTGTGACCTGAAAGTTCAGGGTGCTCTCACTCAGTTACCAGAAATTACAGGTATAGAGAGACCTCTGTGTTAATGAAACCAAAATCAAGAAGAGAGAGAGAGAGAAAGAAAGAAAAAAACCTACTTCAGATACGCACACTTTTTGATCCCTAGACCAAATTCGTTTTGTGGCTATACTCATAATTAGTCACATTAGTAAATTCATATTTTAAAAATCTGCTTGTTGAAAAACATAGATGATTTAAACTTTAGTTTAAACACTAACTAGGTTGCTAGCTATCCCTTCAGCTAGGCAAAGTAAAACCTTGAGATGGCTTCAGATTCTGTCTCCTGTTTCTGGAGAGGGTCTCACTACATTGCCAAGGACAACCACCAACTCACCATCCTCCTGCCTCAGCCTCACAAGTACAAGGGTTATAGATGTATGCCACAATGCCTGGCTAGTGGACATCAAAATGGCGACATGATTTTTCCAAAACTGTGATCTTATGTGAAGTTTCAATAGAGCCTTCCCATGGTGCTTCACTGCAAAAGCATTTTTCTGTGGCACTGCACCTACTCAGCAATCCCATATACTATCCTTATTGTTTTTCAATACCAATGAAAGGAGACATTTAAGCAATCAAATCCTGGAACTTTTCTGTTTAAAAGCCATATATATAAGACACAGGTAGACTTTCTACACTACAAGACCTACTGTGTGTTCAAAAAGTCAGAAGATAACCACCTGCAGCATATGTACAACCCAGCCCATAATTCTCACTTTGGAAGTTAGTTCCCGGGAAAGGATAACTGTAAAACCTAAGATGGAGACTCTGCTCCTGCTCCCTTTTTAAACATTTACTATTTTTGAGACAGGATCTTACATACCCCAGGTTTGCAGAGAATGACCTTGCACTCCCGACCCTCCTCCTGCACCTCACGAATGTAAAGATTACAGTTATCCACCATGCCCATCAAGATTTGTGTAACCCAGCTGAATAAAACTGTTTGCAAGTATTAGTCATAAAGTTACAGTGGCATCTCAATATCCTAGCATCATTAAAGTCAGAATGTACAATAAAGGGAAATTCCGTAGCGTAAACTACTTTTTAATTTTTTGTATCTGATGACAAGAATCTAGGATATTCTACAATACATGCTACATTTACTAACTTCCTTCAGGAACTTGGATATTCCAAATCTTAGGGTACTTATTCTATCCTAGAGCATTCAAGAGCAGCAGGATAAGCTCTGGCTGAGACACACTAGAGATGCAAATAAACAACATGAGGATGTGTGTTTCTGGCCAGGAAGCAGCAGCAGGTTAGGTTGGCATATGTGTGCATGTACCTGGGATACGTTGGGTACATCCCTGCCTGGCTGGAGAGACCCTGAATGAGGAAGCTGCACTTGTCTCACCCAGTAAACCCAGCTATGGCCAGTATGGGGCAGCAAGGAGAGGAGCTGCTAAGCCACCAGGGAGGAGCGGGCAGAGGGAGGCTCAGAGGCTCTACAGGCTGCCAGACTACTGTGAGGAGCGGGGACTGAAGTGGGCAAAAGCTGTGCTATGGCAGGACACACCTGTAGAAAGTCCAGGATAGCCCACCTTGGAGATACATGGAAAAGCTTAAGTTTGGGAGATGGAGACCAGTTAGAATTTTTGTGGAAAGAGACAGAGTCTCACTATATAGGCTAGGTTGAACTTGGAAGCCTCCTCTCTTCCTCATTAATGTTGAGATTGCAGGCATGCATCCTGCCAACTAGAGTTTTTAAATGAATTTTTGACTGCCAATGAAAACTGTACATACTTATGGGTTCAAACAATGTCTTGGTATATATGTCCTCACTGTGAAGAGATTGGCATACCCACCACCTCACCTGCCTTTTTCTTTTCTTTTTTTTTAAATATTCAAGATCTATTCTTTTAGCAACTGCCAATGTGCATTACTCTTAGCATGGCCATGAATGAGCCTCACGGATATCACGCTACAGGAAACACTCCAGATGCCTTCTACACATGTTTTTAAAAGTTGAAGCAAGGTGTGTAGGGTGGTGAGTCCCAGGGGTCTGGGGGAGACAGATGATAGTCTCAGGGCACACAATTTCAGTCAGCATTGAGTCTTGATTAAGCATGACAGAAGTAAAGGGTTACTTGACCTCGCTATGCATGCATGGACTAATAACTAACGGAACCCCCTCTACACCTGTCATGTTATCTTTCAAAGGGAAGAAGTTCTGTGGCAGTCCAGTCACTGTCCTCCTTCCCAGTGAGGAGGGAGGGAGAGGCAGGAGGATCTGGAGCTCCAGGGCAGCCTCTGCTACATGAGACTCTTTCTCAAAAAGGAAAAGGAAAAAGGCCAGATCTCTGCTTTCTCAAAGGCTTAGTTCAATGATGTAACTTCTGTGGCTCTAACTGTTCACAGCACTTTCTTTCTTTCTTTTTTTTTCTTCTTGGCTTTTCAAGAAGGGTTTCTTTGTGCCCTGGCTGTCCTAGCACTTGCTCTGTAGACCACGCTGGCTGGGAACCAGGAGATCTTCCTGCCTCTGCCTTCTGAGTGCTGAGATTAAAGGAGTGCGCCACCACCACCCAGCTAGCACTTTCTACCACAAAAGCTGAAGGATTTTAAGACAGAGTCCTACTATGTAATTCAGGCTGGTCTTAAATCGTAAATCCTCCTGCCTCAACTTCCTAAGTGCTGGGGTTACAGGTGTGTACTACCATGTCAGGCCAGGAAAATTACTCACATTAACTGTATAGAAAAAAAAAAAAAAACAAGCTATGCCAACAACTTTTAATCCCTGCTGAGTATTAACTATTGTAAACTGTAGCTAAGAACCCTGTACTTGGCTCACCCAAACCCCCTGCCAGAACTAGAGCGGCAGCATCTCTATTAAACATGAAAACACGGGGAAAAGAGCCCCTGAAAACTGTCCACGGGGAGCCATGTGCGCTGAGCCTCGGCAGGACGCACTCCCTCCACGTCCTTACCTGGGAGGGCTGTGGGAATCTCTAAGGCCACTGCTGCAGGCCGTGTAGACCCTCCCGTGCAGAATGGAATGGCTTGCCAGATAACTATTAAGATGCACAATTGGAGGGATATTTGGAGCAGCTGCAAAACCTCTATTAGGGATAACAAAATGGGTAAGTGAATCTCAGACTCTTTAAGGTTAAACACTCACTAGGGTGAGATTTAATAACACAACAGACTACAATAATGAAGTGACTTCTCAAACTTTTCCAACAAAGCCCCCAAGGCATAGGAGAGAAAACCCTCAAGGGAAGCACTTTGAAGTAACTCAATTAACACGAATCCCTAGGTTTTTTTTTTTTTTTTTTTTTTTTATTAAAAATTCACACAGTTTACAATGAACTGAAACCCTTCCCCCAGCCATTCTTAGCCTCTTGGAGAATGAGGCAGTTGGAACATCCTTCCCTCACAGCTGCAAATGGACAGCCTGCCTTCCTCTCATTCTACTTGCTCTTTGTATCCTCTTCCTCCCTCTTTGCTCCAGCCCCAATTTTCCCATCACCAATAACCACACCAGCATCTCCAAGTAAGCACCCAAAAGGCTCTTCAAACTTAGCCGGTCAAACACTGAACTCGGTGCCCCCTTCCCTCCCGTCTGTCTTCAGCATCCCTGGTCTGATACACAGTACTACACAACCGCTCAGACCAAAAAGGCACTCCTTCTTCACATGGCCCCACCTCAAAACCAAAGTCAAAGAAGCACCAAGCCCAGCACCCTCGCTTCAGTCTTCATACTTCTCACTCCCTGCCTGCAGCTCTCTGCTCTCAGGCCTGCACAGGGCTCCCTTGCCCTTGTCTCACCTGATTCCTGATTCAGATGCCATCCACTCCGAGACCTGGCAAATGCACCAAGAGAGCCGGCCCCTGCTCACAGTCGATCACGAGCCTGCCTCCTCTTCTTGCCCTTTACTGTAATGAACTGACTGGCTGCTGCTCATTCCTTCACTCACTGAAACAGCAACTTCAAGACAACCAGAAAGTACCAAATTGATCCCAACCCTCAAGGGGGGCTCATATATGTTTAGTGATTCTATGCAGAGCCTAATTTTAAAACTAATTTTTCTGTTAAAAATGAAAACATTCACACCTTCATGCCACAGACCAGTATACAAGCAAACATGTTTATTCAGTGTCCTGGCACAGGAGTGCTGAAGACCACAGCACTGTGTCAAATAGAGAAAACTGGAAACAACCTACATGTCCAACCACACAGAACTTAGTCAAGAAACCATGACACAACCATTACATAACCAACCACATTATTAAGAAAGACCTTTGCCCTCAACCCTAGACAAAGAACTATAGGCAAGCAACAAAAGCTGAAAACAGGAGATGTGGTCTTGCCTGGGGAAAAGCACAGCAACTGATTATGTAATACCAAATGGCCAGCCCTGAACACATATGCATACAAGTAACATTATACAGACTAGGCAGGTTATACTTGTGTATTTAGGAAAACATACACACACATATACACATATGTTACAATTAAAGAAAGAGGCCATGAATCTGAAAGGGCCACTGGCACACAGAGAAACCCTGTTTTAAAACAATTCTCATCTGAAGGCCTAGATTTAATACTTAACACCCACCTGGTGGCTCCCAACTGGCTGTAATCCTAGTTTCAGGAGACTGGACACCTTCTTCTGGCCTCCATAGTTAGCAGGCAAACACAAGGTACTCAGACATACATGTAGGCAAACACTTTTATGTATATACATAAAATAATAAATTTTTAAAATTTGAATCATAAAATCATTCACACTTGGTATACACAGTTTCTAAATGACGCAGAAGTTTTTTTTAAAAAAAATTAAGGCTGGAGCCATAGCTCAGTGGTACATTACTTGCCTAGCATGCATGAGGACTCAGGTTCAGTCCCCAGCACCACCAAACAAACAAACAAACCAACCAAAAACCTAGGACCAAAACTGGGTATGGTAGAGCACCCTGTAATCTTAACACTTGTAAAATGGAAGCAGAGGATCAGGTGTTTAAAAGTACCTTCAGCTACAGGGGCAGAATGGCCTAGGATACAAGAAACCTTGTTGAGAAAAAGAGTTAAGACAAGGACTAGAGGTTCTGCAGAAACAGCGACCAGACATTACTCAGAACGGGCACTTCCCCAGCAGGAAGTCATCTCAGTATCTCCAGCTCCTTTTTATGAAACGTGTGTCCACCTAAGACCTGCCTTAGCTCAATCTGGAAATCTCTGTCACCTACAAATCATCTTAAATGTCTCCCGGTTTCTTCTCTCTGAAGCCCCTCACGATTCCTGTGTCACCTGTGTCTTGTCCTCCTTTTGAAATTTTAGAACACTACAGCACAGCCTGTCAGAAGCAAGGGACAAAAACAAAGTGACTCTTTATGTCTCTTTCCACATCCTGTTCACCTACAACACTGAGCCAGACAAACACATCACTTTAACAATACAGACGCCTGGACATGCACTTCCCACCTCCAACACAACGAGACCAAGCATTTGAGATACGATTTAAGACTCTGTGGAGCACACAAGTACTCAACTTTGCTGTCAGCAATGTGCATGCTGGAGTAATTATGGCAATACAGTGTCTTGAGTTTTCCATTTCCTTCTTGGTGATGAGAAAGGCAACTTCAAAGCTTCTAACATCACACAACTCCCCTTCTGAAGACAGGGAGAACTACAGGACAGCTTTGGGATCAAAGAACTCCCAGGAGGTGCAGTCACTGTCCCCGCCCCTCATCACTTCTCACCCCTTATACTCCAAAGGGTGAAGGAAAAAAAAAACACAGATGACAGAAAAATCCCCTATGCAAAAGTCCCAACTCTTTGGGAGGGATGGCGGGTCTCTGTAAATCATCCCTGCTCTGGTGAAAAGTGGTATAGGTAGGTGGGTTTGTATCTGGAAGGCCAATAGCCAGGGACACAGAAGTGGGGTGAGGGAAGAGTGGAAGGCTCCTGCAGCAAACAGATCAGCAGGTCTGAGTCAGGTACAGGCCCACCACAGGAAGGATGGAGCCTCAGGCACAGCAGGCTGGCATCTAAGAGAATGAAAATGGTGTCTGGGTAGTCCGGACACACCACATGTAGACTGTAAGGTAGCCCTGGGGAGAGGGAAGAGCACCAGCAAGACAAAAGGACTCATGTGCCTGAGGGATCAGATGGGTGAGCAGCAGGATTACATACAGCCCCTAGGGACCAAACAAGAGGGAAGACAGTGAGGAACCTAGTCTTCTGGCTATGGACAGAAGAAGCAACCGGTTGTAGCCAGAATGACCACGAACACCTAGGTAGTCTCACTTGACCCAGTCACTCTCTCTGCAGCTTTCGAGTGAAACAATTCCCTCTTGGGGGTGGACAGATGGCTAGGTGGTTATAGCCATCTAGCTGCTCTTCCAGAGGTCCAGATTCAATTCCCACTGTATTCAAATACACACTGTACACATGTAGCTCACAACTGTCTGTATCTTCAGTCCCAGGGAATCTTGTTTCTTTCTTCTGGCTTCTGGAGGCACTGCATGGGGTACACAGATGCACAAGCAAGCAAAATACCCATACACATAAAATAAAATGAGAAACAACAAAAATCACTCCTCTCCTCTCCTACTGGTCCTCGTTAACTGACTCCTCTGAGATCAACTGTGTGAGAAGCTGTTCAATCTGTCACAACCCTGCCAATCCCCCGCTACTCTCCTGGAGTGAGCCAGTAGGCTTTTGTTAGTGGCAGCAAGCTAGCTGCTCTCATGGCTTCCTGAACAAGCTGCACTTAGGGCGGTGCCTAGTACATACTCAGCAACAGTCCAATAAATACTCAGGTCCAATAGCAAACCCAGAGGGGTACAAGCTCAAAACACACATTTGGGGAACTTGGAACCACAGCTGGAAATTTATTATTTTTCTAATAGAACCTACTCAGAAATTCCCATTCCACTAATCTACGTTTTGCTGTAGACTACAGAATCTTGGAAGAAAACACCCAGGTGAAAGTACTAGATATCTGGACTTGTATCCCAGGTGCTCCAACTACCTGTTCCCTCTGCTAGTTTTATTATTTTATTTTAGTTTTAGTTTTATTACATATCTATGTGTATATGTATGGGTATCTGCAGATAGGTATGTACATGAGTGCAGGGACCCGTGGAGGCCAGAGGAGTCGGGTCCCCCGGAGCTAGAGGCAGCTGCTCTACAACAGCAGTAGAATCTCTCTCTAAACCATCTCTCCAGCCTCCACCTCACCCCCAGCGGTTTTAACACACACCCTCACTCCAGCCCTGCTATACGAAAAATACTTTTAATGCTGAAGTCATTTAATGACTGAAGATGGAGCTTTCTATCAGAAACACTTCACCTCACAAAAACATTAAACCTGGGCCAGGCGTAATGGCACACGCCTTGAACCCCAGCACTCCAAGAGGCAGAGGAAGGCTGATCTCTATGAGTTCCAGGTCAGACAGGGCTACACAGTGAGGCCCGGTCTCAAAATAAACACACACATTAGCCCTGAGTCACAGGTTTAACAGAAGCAAGAAAGGATGGCCTTGAACAATTTCTAGAACAAGGTTTCTCGCACTGGCACTCATGATATTTCAGGCCACAGAAATATCATTATGCAGTAGTGGGGTCGAGCATGGACTGTGGGTATTACATCCTTAGTCTCTTACTAGCTGTTGGGAGCACAGCCTCTGACTCAGAATGTTCTCAAGTACTACCAACCACCTCTGAATGGGAATGACTGCTAGGGATCAATTAACTTTTTTTTTTTGAAACAGGTCCTTATGTAGCCTAGGCTGGCCTCAAACTTGCTAAGTAGCCAAGGATGACTTTAAACTTCTAATCCCCTGCCTCCATCTCCCGAGTGCTGGAATTGTGGGTATGTGTCACTACATTCAATATATGCAGTATTGGGGATAGAATTCAGGACTTTGTGCATACTAGGCAAACCCAATACCAACTGAGATACATCACCTATCCCCTAAGTGATCTTTTAAATAATTCAAACTGTGAAGATGGGGATCAGTTCAGTTAAAATTTAAGTGTCCCTTAAAGACAACAGATGAGCACTTGGCAAGTGGAGGCAGGTGAGTCATGAGTTCAAAACCAGTCTCTGTTACTTAGAGAGTTCTTGGCCAGCTCACAGTATGTTAATAAAACATCTAAAGAAACCAGCTGAACTACAGCCTCTGGTGAAAGTTTAAGTACACAGACACATAGCATCCTGTGAGATAGTTACATCAGAAACACTGGCAATCCTTTGGAGGATTGAAGTAAGGTCTGAAGTAAGAGGCTGTGGGAAAGAACACATTAACTGGTCTTTTCACTGCTACAGGATGAAGACGCTAAATACACCAACTGCTTGGCTGAACACAGCCTTTTAAGGCTGACAGACACACTGGAAAACAAGGCCCTGAAGATCATTCTCTGTACAGGTAACACTGGCTGGAATCACAAAGGTGACAGACGGGTCTCCAGTGGCTACACCTTCAACCACAGCCCCGCCCACTGAAGTTCTATTTGCAGAGCCCACAGAACCACAGCACGAGTCTCACGCAGGCACTCTGCTCCCCCTCCCATCATTTCCATGAACATCACTTACTGCAGAGACGTCAGCGCCTCTTACACACATTGAATCACTGGAGGCATTTGTAACATCTCAAGATACCTACATCAGCTCACCATTATTAGGGTACATCTATCTCAGAAGAGCCAGCACATAGACCAGGCATCACAGGTCTCCTGGCTTCCACATTTCCCTGGATGGGACTAGGGATGGCAGTATAGTGATTGAAATTCCCATGAGACCAAAACTAGCTACCAATTATTTAAATTATTTCAATAAATATGCCCTTAAGGGCCAAAGGAAAACTGAACACAAAGAGAGAAGTGTCCATCCCAGTGCCGATTCTTCTGTGCTCAAGGAAGGTCAAAGTCCTCGCCGGTGCTTGTTTAAAGCTGTAGACTCTATGGAGGACACAGGGATACGTCCTCTCCTGAAAGATCCATTTCAATGCACAGGAAGATTTCAGATGTTTGTAACAGTAAAAATACACATTTACACCAGAGTGTAAAATTCACACAAGTTTTAAATAATAGGTCCACAGAACTCAGTATTAAGAACGAGCTAGTTACTGTAGAATGTTGTGTTCTCAGTCACTGGTTCTCTGAAAGGGCATAGGTCACATGTTTACTCTGTCACTGGAAGGCCCCCACAGTGGGCAGTTTGAGAGATACTTAGAGACATTTTCAATGCAAATAAAAATGTCCCAATTATTTTCCCAGTCCAGGTCAATTACAGAGTAAAGAATCTGAAGGATACTCGAAGAGAACTGAAGAGTCCAAGTCTCTATAGAGAAATCAGTAAAGACTGAACCTGTCTGAAAAGACAGGTACAAAGAAATGCTGCTATTCCTGAATTTTCAATCACCTCTTCAGTGAACCCCGTGTGGTTACCTTCTCAAAGACAAGAACTTTATCAATGCATATTTTTGTGGTATATGTAGCCATCATCAGCCACTCAAGGAGAAAAGGGCAGGGCTAGAGACACAGGTAAACTGGAGAAGTACTTACTTAGCGTGCACAAGGCCCTGGATTCAGCCTCCAGACACAGTGGCCCACATATACAATCCCAGTACCCAAAAGATAGAGAGGCAGAAGGATTATAATCTCAAGGCTGTCTTCAGCTACATGAGTGCAAGGTCAGTTTGGGATACAAGAGACTCTGCTGCTAAGTAATTGTAAAATATGAAGTTACAAAGGCAGAGAGTAACAGACTGTTCTGTAAGCATGCAAGGAGAGCTACTGGTTCTAACTCTTAGCCCCAATCCTAGCAAAAATAATCCACTTAGAGTCCCGAGTCAGTCACTAGTCTCCATTACTATTCTTGTGCCAGAAGGTTTCTAATTAAACACTTACTCGTGCTAAATGATATTTTATTTTACTTGTTTTTTTGTTTTTAAAGACAGGACATCACTGCATAGCCAAGGCTGGTCAGGAATTTGCTCTACTGGCTTCAAACCCACTATTTTCCTGCCTTGGCCTCCCAAGTACTGGATTACAGTATATGCCACCACACATGACTTAGACACTTTTTATCTCATCTCTCTACGAGGTGGGTGCTGTTGCCTCTATTTCTAGATAGAGAAACACATACATTGTAGATGAAGTCATTTGCCCAAAATCCATGATCACTTGGGTAAAATAGCCTGCACCCAGCATCCACTATTAGTCACCACACCACCCTGACCCAGGGCATCCCCAGACATGCATCATCTGAACAAAAAGAAAGTAATGAGTTCCAAGGCAGCCTGGGCTACACAGTGAATTGCTGTCTTTTAAAAAAATTCCAATCTTCTATAAAAAGTCAGCCAGGAGTCTGGGCCACGAGCACGAGCCACCTTCTAACATGTCTACTCTTGCCTTGACTGTCAATCACTAAGTGGCTAGGGAAATGGACGCATTCTATCTATTGTGTCTTTGTGTTTTCTTTCTAGAAGTATTTTACAAGCTCTTTGCTGGCAAGGACCATATCATATGACATTTGTCTTAGTTATGTCATATGATGTTTGCTGTGATCAAACACTAGGACTAAAAGCAACTGAGGGAGGGAAGGGTTTATTTCGGCGTACAACAGACCACAGAGCAATGTCGCTTACTGCCTTGCTCCTCATTGCTGGCTCAGCCTGCCTTCTTAGAACATCCAGAACACCGGCCCAAGGGTAGTATTGCCCACTGTGAGGTGAGCCCTCTCCCATCAATCATCAAGCAAGAAAATGTCCCACAGGCCAGTAAGGGGTGGGGGCATTTTCTTACTTGAGGGTCCCTCTTCACAAATTACTCTAGTTTGTGTCAAGTTGACTTAAAACTAGCCAGTCTAAAAGTTTTATTTCCATGGCATCCTGGCCAAGTGAACTTCACAGAATAGAAGAAGGATACCCATTTGCGGGTTCCATTTATTTCCGATTTACAGAAGATATTGCATTTAAATGTGCTGGGAACACAGGAGCCAAGCAGTAAGCGAAGACACATGAATGGAGGGCTTGCTTTGGTGGGTGCCTCCTAACTGCCTGCAGGTTAACACACAGACATGCTCACAACGCTCACCCCACAGACTGTAGGACGGGCGGCTACAGCACACTTTTCAGTCTCTTACCCAAGTACTGCCAGGTGTGCTTCAGAGTTCAGAATGTTTTTTGGAATTTTAGAAAGGAAATATTTTGTGTTGTTATAGGTATACAGGTAAGTCTGGGATAATACCCAGAAGAAAACACAGTAACCATCTGCAGAGAAATACAGAAATATCCACATAATTCACATGAAGTGGAACAAAGCAATCTCATATAAGTTCAGGTCAGATGGCACAAACTTAGGGAAAAGTTTGTTTTCAGAGGTTCTGAAGTTTCAAACTTGTGGCTGAGGAAGTGGGTGTCTCCATATTCATACTCATTTTGTGAGCAAGGCCAGAGTCCCAAGGTCAGTAACCTGCTCAGACTCATGCATGCTGTGAAGGGCAGGATTTGACGCACTCACCCAACACAGAGCAGAGCTTCTCGCACCAAAGGCACAGCTGCTGACATGGGAGCAGTGGGTCATGCTGGTTTGAGCTTCTGCATTTCTCAAGGACGAAAGAAAACGCTACAACAGACGCTCTTAGCCCTACTTGAGCATCCTCCCTTGGGAGCTCTTTAAAGTGTTTTGTTTATTAGTTTTTATTATTTTATTTATTTACAATCCAGTCACTGCCCCCCCATCCTGGTCCCCTTTCCAACAGTTCCTTATCCTATTCTTCCTCCCCTTGCCTCCGAGAGTTTGTTCCCACCTCAGGCCTCTCCCTTTCTTGGGGCCTCAAGTCGCTAGAGGATTAGCCACATTTTCTCCCACTAAGACCTGACCAGGCAGACAGACTTCTGCTATATTTGTGTCAGGGACCATGTATACTCCTGTTTGGGGGCTCAGTCTCTGGAGCTCCCTGGGTCTGGATAAGTTGTGACTGCTGGTCTTCCTATGGGGTCTCTCTCCCCTTCAGCTTCTTCAGTCGATCCTCCCAAATTCAACCGTGGGGGTCCCCAACTTCAGTTCAATGGTTGGAAGTAAGTATCTGCTTCTGTCTCAGTCAGCTGCTGGTAGGGCCTGTCAGGGGACAGCATCTCACACTGGAGCCCAGACTGGTCTCAAACTTGTGAACCTCTTATTTCCACCTCCAGAATATTCCAGAGTTCAGTATAGAGAGGCAGCTCAGCTGCTCAGCATATATAAGGCCCTGGGTTCACTTCTCAATCCCACAATACAAAACATGCAGGTGTGTGCCACCATGCCTTACTCAAAGAATCATCAAACTCCTATTTCCGGTCTTCCCTGATAGAAATGATATGGAGTAGGGTCCACAGGTTTGTGGTTATTCTGACAGGTGGAATGTGCTGTCAGGATTCAGAAATACCAGACCAACCCGTTCAGAGAAGCTGCTATGAAGTGCGCCTACAAAGGATGCCTGCAAGTCTTGTCACGAAGTCCCCATGGAATCCATACTTTCCATCAGAGAAGCCTGGGAGTTTTCCAATGATGGCCATGAGATGATATTAAACTCTTCAGGGATGAAACAAACAAACAAACAAACAAACAAAGCCAGGCAATTTAATCCTGAACTCAGGAGGTAAAGGCTGAGGCAGGCTGAGTTAGAGGCCAGCCAGGTCTACAAACAGAGTCCCAGGACAGCCAAGACTACACAGAGAAACCCTGTCTTGAAAAACAAAAATAAATAAACAAAAATTAATAGAAAAGATGTTTGGTCCATTTCTTCCATTTCTAAAATTTCCCTAGTCTTTAATAATTCCACAATTGCTCAAATGTCTGAGGCTCAAGGCAATCTCTTAACTATGAGTCTATGGTAAAAAAATAAATAAATAAAGGTAGATTAGCCCCAATATGCAATGACACAAAACATAAACATTTTCCGTATCAAAATGGGGCATAGCATGGAGATATCAGGCCAAAGCAAGATCAACACCTCACAAGGCACACCTGGAATCCTGGGGCTACCTACGCAGAACGGGGTTCTCAGTGGCATCATCTAGTCCCCACTGGACTTGAGTGGCACCGGATTTCAGATGTGCCCCTGCAGCACACATGACCCCTCTCTATCTCTAAGGCTTCAGCCTGTGGCTGTCACTATTCTTAGGAGACATTTCATGGTCCTGGCAGCTCCAACATCTCGGAGTCTCAGGTGTAGTTTAGGCTTTACCGTCATAACTTCCCACCATGATCTTCTGAGACCTCATGTAGGGTCTCCAACCCTAGCAGACCTGGCTTGACTTCAGCAGCTTTCTGGAACCCTGGGGTGCAAGCTGCCTCCATCACCTCTTAATTCTTGCATATTTTCATGTCTGAAAACTACATGGACGGTAAAGCCAAGTCCTGTTACCAGTTGAAGATACTGTCTGGCCCCTTCTCCACAGGTCTCCTGGCTTCTCTGTGCCTTGGTGGCTGAACCTGGGAAACCACTTCTCTAGAGGTTTTTTTTTTTTTCAAGCAGGAAACCCTTCCTTGACATTAGCAATCCAGTCCTTCTTTCAAATGCATTTGCATTAATTACCCCTCTTCTGATGGGTAAGGGGGTCTGTCCTCAGAGTCCTGTCCTCTACTGTCTCAGTGCATGTTTTGAGGATTCTTGGATGGTGCTTATCTTGTAAATAAGTATAGCTACCTCTTCCATACCAACCTCCCCTGCAACTTTAAACTTACTAGAACTCCGTCTTCACCAAACTACGCACATTATTTCTGTTCTTCCTCACTGTAGATCTCAGTAAGAGCAGTAGCAGTGATCATGCCAGCCTGGATGGTCTGCTGTCTTAAACCTTCCTAAACCCGCGAGGCATGGTGGCAAATGCCTTGAATCCCAGCACTAGGCGGGCAAAGTTAGCAGGGTCTCTGTGGCCAGCCTGATCTACATAGAGAGCTCCAGGACAGCCAGGACTACATAGAAAGACCTCATCTCTAAATAAATAAATAAATAAAATTCCTATACCAAACAACTTACTGCCTTTGAATTCAGCCTCACTCAAGTTTTTAGAGCATGGACAGAAAGTAACCAGATTTTTTTTTCCCCCCAGAATATAACAAGAATGGCCACTAGCCCAGGTCCCAGTAGGGTCCTTGGCTCCCCTGAAGCACTGAACACAGTCTTCACCATCTGCCTTCCCAGATGCATTTGGTCTTCTACAGCTTTACCATCAGGACCCATTAAGCCCTGCTGATGGCACGCCAGGGTCTCTCCATCCCACGACTCCAAACTCTTCTATATTCTTTGCCCAAAGTAGTTATAAAGGCCTGTGACCCACGTGGCCAGATCACCCCATAGCAACAGTAACCCCTTCGAATCATCTTTCTGTACTGACTGCTTTCTCACTGCTGGGCCAAAGACCTGACGAGAAGCAACATAAGAAACAAAGCATTTGTTTTAGCTATTGCTTTTAGAGTACAGCGGATCTCGCAGGGAAGGCACAGGTGGCAGCACAGTAAGGTGCTGGTCACTGCACATCTGCAGGAAAGAAGCGGAGAGGTGACCACTGGCACTTAGGGCTCTCTTTTATGTTTCCACTGTACTCATTCTAGGGCCCCAGGTCCATGTGCTGGTGTCACTCACATCCAGAGAGAACGTTGTCTCCACAGTTAAACCTCTCTGGAAACTCCATCACAGACAGAGCTAGAAGCATGCTTCCTAGGTGATTCTAAATCCAGTCAAAGGTAACAAAGATTAATCATCATACCTTCTACCCCAACATTACAGCCTCTGCTCACCCACACAGTGTACATGTTCAACACATGCCTTTAGTCCCAGCACTCAGAGGCTCACACAGGGAGATATCTATGAGTTTGATGCCAGCCTTGTCAACATAGCAAGTCCCATGCCAGCCAGGACTATATACATAGTGAAACTTTATCTTAAGAAAAAACAAAACAAACAAAAAAACAGAACAAAACAAACAAAGAAAACCCCCAAACAAAGCAGCTGGGCATAATGGCACACATGTGTAATCTAGCACTTGGAGGAATTCCAGGTGATCCTTGGCTACATACTGAGTCAAAGGCCAGCCTTGGCTAAATGAGGTTATATCTCAAAGTTTATTAAAAAAAAAAAAAAAAAGTCATGCCTAGAAAAATAGAAGGGCAAAGGTTTATATATGAAGGTATGGTCTCAAAGAAGACTACTCAGAAAGCTTCTTGCACGTTAAACCGTTTCTGATAGGTTTCATTCCAAGCGTAAGTGACTAAAACCTGAAGTGGTTCCTAAGAACCCTAGGAAAAAACAAAACGTTATCTACACTAATACATTGTAAGATAAGGCAAACCATGCTGTAAGAACCAGAACTCAAAAATAAGGCAAGCTGAGCTGGAGCAAGGCTCAGGTAGAGCACTGGCTACAAAATAAGACAAGGCTCAGGGGTAGAGCACTGGCTACAGAATAAGGCAAGGCTCAGGGGTAGAGCACTGGCTACAGAATAAGGCAAGGCTCAGGGGTAGAGCATTGGCTACAGAATAAGGCAAGGCTCCAGGGTAGAGCACTGGCCACAGAATAAGGCAAGGCTCAGGGGTAGAGCACTGGCTACAAAATAAGACAAGGCTCAGGGGTAGAGCACTGGCTACAGAATAAGGCACGTTGAAAGCATGGCATGGACTGAGGGAACTGCTGTTGACCTTACACCTTGGTTACCGTCCTCCCCAGAGACTAATTACTGGCCCCACACTGGTCAGCCCTGGGCCACAGTCACCACACTGTGGTACAGAAGACTCTGAAGATAACAGTGGTAAAGAAGGAACATGGTATCCAATAACAGCCAGAGGCTTACAGAAAGCAAGTATTTTGTTCCATATGATATCAAAAAAAAAAAAAAAAAAAAAAAAAAACCTGGCAAATTTAATAAAAAAAAAAAAAAAAAATGAAACGCAGACACCCTATTCAAAAGTTCTATTTGTAACCTTACTGTGGCAAGAGACCTCAGACCATATAAGGCCAGAAGTTCTTGACCTCAGGAGTCATGGGAGGAGAAGTAGACGTACCAGGGCTCCTTGAGATTCCCATCGGTCCTTCTGGTTCATCACGTACTTAAAGTAGAACATGTTTTTCATTCATGCTTTTTTGCACTAAAGGTCAGATGACTAGAAGTGACCTGCTTGGGAAACACAGAACCAGAGACTTCCCACCCACAAGTGTTGGGGCTCTCTGTGCAGACACAAGCAGACATGACTCCTCCCTCATAGATTCTAACACACTATGGTGTGAGAGGCTGACTTCTAGTTTCGTTATTTAACCCCGCCCCCTCATTCCTCTGTGACATCATCATCCGAGCTTTTGCTCAGATACTGTTGCAGCCATCAGCTGAGAAAGGCTAAGGAGGCAAGAGGCACAGAAAATGAGATTTCCGTGTTAGAGCTGATACAGGCACACTAACTGACCCCACTCTTTCTACAGAAACCAGCCACAAGTTTATTCTAACAAGGAAAAAATTTCCTAGAATCCTCTGCATGAAAAAAAAGGAAATTTATGATATACAGGCTTACTGTTATTTTATCTTTTTTTTTTTTAAATGTTCATTGATGTTTGCCTGCATGTGTGCTGTGTGAGGGTGTCAGATCCCTTGGAAATGGAGTTTCAGACAGTTGTGAGCTCTCATGTGGTTACTGGGAACTGAACCTGGGTCCTCTGGAAGAGCAGACAGTGTTCTTAACCACTAAGCCATCTCTCCAGCTCCACTATTATTTTCTCAACGAAGCTTTTTAAAGAACAAACAGAAATTCTAGCCAGGCATGGTGGCACATGTCTTTAATCCCAGCACTTGTGAGGCAGAGGTAGGCAGATCTGAGTCTATAGGCCAGCCTTGTCTACAAAATTAATTCCAGGACAATCAAGGCTACACAGAGAAACCCTGTCTCCAAAAAAAAAGAAAAACAAAAAAACAAAAAACAAAGAGAACTGAGAGAAATACTAACTTAAATTTCTTAACAAGTTTCAACTAACATTCTAAATAAACTCACAGGAAAGTCACAAACCCAAAGCTGCTCCTAATAAACCATTAATCAAATTCTTAGAATCTGATCACAAAGAACAGAGCGAGGATCAATGCTGAACCACCCCGGGGATCCACCCTACCTAGGATCCCTCCACTTAAGGTAGAAGCAGGACAGGCAGCTACTGTAAAGCCAGCCTGGGCCACACAGCAAGAGCAGGCCTAGAGAAGAGCAAAGTCGCTCCTGACAGGGAAAGACACATAGATTTGATTCAGCGACTGCCACCGCATGAATGGTGACACTCCAGAGTTTACTCATAGAGTCTTCACTCACAGCACTGAGCCCATTCAAAGGCTTATCTAACTACTGCTGAGAGCACCTGAGCGTCACACACAGCGGTGGGCGGTCACAAATCTTTTACACTTTCCCATCAGGACAATCCCAGCTGCGCTCCACCCTTTAACTCTGGAAGGCCTTCAAGTCAGGAATAACACAACACCGTTTCCAAACTCAGACTTAAGCTCCGTAGAGAGCTTACTAAACAGTAAGGAGTTCTGAGCAGCCATACTCAGTAATGACATCAACATCAATAACAACAGACCTGAGACCACAATGAGAAAGGAAACCCTGATCTAGACGTTCCAACCACACAGGCATCTGAGTGTAACCATCTTGGATCCTTGAAGCCAGATCAGGCAACAGACAGAACCCAGTGAGTGACTTCAACCCACACTATCTGCAAAGGAAGAACCAGACAAATGAAGTACACCTTTCTCCTATCAAGGCATCAAGGACAGAGAACCCTTCCTGATTCCCTACATAGACACTATGTGATGAAGATAATGTTAGCCATGGTCTTCCCAGTTGTTAGAACTCTTGACCTTAGAGCCAATACCATAGTCATATATTAAGAAGTATCAGAAATAAGAATCTATGTGGTATCATCACCATGTCTGCTTTGAAACACTCCTAGAATGTTCTATATGATAGAAGATGGGGAGACCAGGTGACAAAATTCTACATAATGTCTACATACACATGATATACCTTTTGGTACCTTGATTACAAAGCTAAAGCTATCACAAGAAGAGAAAATTACAAACCAGTATCTCTCATGAACATAACACAAACATCCTCAGTAGAACACATGATCCAATATCTGTTACAAGTACTTCATACATGACAAATCAGGGTTTACCCCAGGAATGCATGGATGATTCCGTGTACACCCTCACTAGGGCTAGAGAAACAATGCACGTGTTCTGTGTTCCTGTACAAACAAACATGCACACACACACACACCACACACTCACACACACTCACCATAACACAGTGTTCTAATAACACAAAGGAAAAAAACTACATGCTCATGTATAAACTACAAGGACTTTAAAAACAACTTTTTATGATTAAAATCGGCAAACTAAGGCCAGGAGTAGTGGCACACACCTTTGATACCAGAATGCAGGAGGGTCTCTGTGAGTTCAAGGCCAGCTTAGTCTACAAAGCAAGCTCTAGGACAACTACGACTCAACAGAGAGACTAGGGCCTACAGAAGCTAAACACTGAACCAGGGAGAGCCAGAAAGGTTCCTCTAAGATCAGAAGCAATACAAGGGTGCTGACCTCCATTGTGATCCGCATCATTATCCTGGATACTTGAAGAGCAGTCAGTAGGTTGACAGAGAGAGGAGAGAGAGAGAAAGAGAGAAGCATCAGGTTGGAAAGTGGATGTAAAGTATCTACTTGCATATAAAATGACTCAAGAATGTCCCATAGGGCTTAGAGAAATGGCTCAGAGATTCAGAACACTGGTGGCTCTTCCAGTGGACCTGGGTTCAACACCCAGAACCCACAACCATCTGTAACTCCAGGAAATCTGATGCCCTCGACTGGCCTCTGTAAGCACTAGACATGCACACAGTGCACAGATATGCAAGCAAAAGTCCCATACACATTTAAAAAAAAAAAAAAAGCCAGACAGTGGTGGTGCACACCTTTAATCCCAGTGCTTGAGAGGTAGAAGCAGGTAAATCTCTTGAGTTCGTCGAAGCCAGCCTGGTCTACAGAGTGAGTTCTAGGACATCCAAGGATACATAGAGAAACCTGTCACAAACAAACAATCCACAAAATACATATCTGCTACAGGCAACAGATGAATTCCACACAGTTATAGCATATCAAAACAGAAAGAAAAAAAAGCTGTGCTTTTATACATCACAAACAATAATGAAAATGAAAAATTTTAAAAATTAATTCTATTTACAGTAGACTCCACAAGAACAAACTATTAAAAAATAAAATTACCCAAGGAGTTGACTATACACGGAAACTACAAGGTATTGATGAAAGCAAACGGAAGGAGGCTGGGGGGCTCAGTAGAGGAGGCTGGGGGGCTCAGTGTAGAGGAGGCTGGGGGCTCAGTGTAGAGGAGCTCAGTGGTGGGCCAGTGAGAGGGTCTGGGGGGCTCAGTGTAGAGGAGGCTGGGGGGCTCAGTGTAGAGGAGGCTGGGGGGGCTCAGGTAGAGGAGCTGGGGGGCTCAGGTAGAGGAGGCTGGGGGGCTCAGGGTAGAGGAGGCTGGGGGGCTCAGGTAGAGGAGGCTGGGGGGCTCAGGTAGAGGAGGCTGGGGGGGCTCAGGGTAGAGGAGGCTGGGGGGCTCAGGTAGAAGGAGGCTGGGGGGCTCAGTGTAGAGGAGGCTGGGGGGGCTCAGGTAGAGGAGGCTGGGGGACTCAGTGTAGAGGAGGCTGGGGGGGCTCAGTGTAGAGGAGGCTGGGGGGGCTCAGGGTAGAGGAGGCTGGGGGGGCTCAGGGTAGAGGAGGCTGGGGGGGCTCAGTGTAGAGGAGGCTGGGGGGGGACTCAGTGTAGAGGAGGCTGGGGGGGCTCAGGGTAGAGGAGGCTGGGGTGGCTCAGAGTAGAGGGGCTGGGGACTCAGTGTAGAGGAGGCTGGGGGGGCTCAGGTAGAGGAGGCTGGGGGGCTCAGTGTAGAGGAGGCTGGGGGGGCTCAGTGTAGAGGAGGCTGGGGGGGCTCAGGTAGAGGAGGCTGGGGGGGCTCAGGGTAGAGGAGGCTGGGGGGCTCAGGGTAGAGGAGGCTGGGGGGGCTCAGGGTAGAGGAGGCTGGGGGGCTCAGGGTAGAGGAGCTGGGGGGCTCAGGGTAGAGGAGGCTGGGGGGGCTCAGGGTAGAGGAGGCTGGGGGGCTCAGGGTAGAGGAGGCTGGGGGGCTCAGGTAGAGGAGGCTGGGGGGGGCTCAGGGTAGAGGAGGCTGGGGGGTCAGGTAGAGGGCTGGGGCTCAGGTAGAGGAGGTGGGGGGGACTCAGTGTAGAGGAGGCGGGGCTGGGTGGGGCTCAGGTAGAGGAGGCTGGGGCTCAGGTAGAGGAGGCGGGGGGGCTCAGTGTAGAGGAGGCTGGGGGGGCTCAGTGTAGAGGAGGCTGGGGGGGCTCAGGGTAGAGGAGCTGGGCTAGGTAGGGTGGGGCTCAGTGGAGAGGGGGGAGGTGGGGGGGGGCTCAGGTAGAGGAGGCTGGGGGGGCTCAGGTAGAGGAGGCTGGGACTCAGTGTAGAGGAGGCTGGGGGGCTCAGGGTAGAGGAGGCTGGGGGGCTCAGGGTAGAGGAGGCGGGGGGGCTCAGGTAGAGGAGGCTGGGGGGCTCAGGTAGAGGAGGCTGGGGGGCTCAGGGTAGAGGAGGCTGGGGGGCTCAGGTAGAGGAGGCTGGGGGGGCTCAGGGTAGAGGAGGCTGGGGGGCTCAGGGTAGAGGAGGCTGGGGGGGCTCAGGGTAGAGGAGGCTGGGGGGGTGCTCAGGGTAGAGGAGGCTGGGGGGGTCTCAGGGTAGAGGAGGCTGGGGGGGCTCAGTGTAGAGGAGGCTGGGGGGGCTCAGGTAGAGGAGGCTGGGGGGCTCAGGTAGAGGAGGCTGGGGGGGCTCAGGGTAGAGGAGGCTGGGGGGGGCTCAGGGTAGAGGAGGCTGGGGGGGCTCAGGGTAGAGGAGGCTGGGGGGGCTCAGGGTAGAGGAGGCTGGGGGGGCTCAGGTAGAGGAGGCTGGGGGGGCTCAGGGTAGAGGAGGCTGGGGGGGCTCAGGGTAGAGGAGGCTGGGGGGGCTCAGGGTAGAGGAGGCGGGGGGGCTCAGGGTAGAGGAGGCTGGGGGGGCTCAGGGTAGAGGAGGCTGGGGGGGCTCAGTGTAGAGGAGGCTGGGGGGGCTCAGGTAGAGGAGGCTGGGGGGGCTCAGGTTAGAGGAGTCTGGGGGGGCTCACGTGTAGGGGATGCGGGGTAGGGGTGGGGGTTAACGTAGAGGACTGCCCAGGCTCCTAGGACCTCTATCCTCAGCATCCTGAGGGAAGACAAGGGAGGAGGGGAACGGAGGAAATGCACACGAAGACAGTCTTGTTCATGGACTGGAAAGTGGGGTTGAGATGGTAACTCCAAAGCAATCTAACTGAGTCACTGCAATCCCTATTAAAATTCTAGTGACAAACAAAAAAGCAACCTTCACAATTTACATGAACCGTCAAGGGGCTCAGAACTGTTAAATGCTATTGAAAATGGGAAGGTTGGGATACTCTCATTGTCAGAGCTTACTCCTTCAATATTCACTACAAAGCTACAACAACCAAAACAGTGGTGCCGACACGAGGACAGGCATACAGATCAAGAGATCTGAACTAAGAGTCCAGAAATAAACTTAAGTATCTATAGCCAAGGGCTAAAATGGGGAAAAATACTCTCTTTCAAAAGTGATGCTGGAGGAACTGGATGACCACTTATAAATAATAAATAAATAAATAAATAAATAGGGAACTCCTATTTTGATCCATATACAAAATGAACTCAAAATGGACCAAAGACTTAAAGTGTAAAACTATAAAATTCTAAGAAAACATAGTGGTAAAAATCTTAATGATTTAACAGTGGATTCTTAGAGCTGACACCAAAAGCTCAAGTAACAAATGGAAGAAAAAAAACGAACTCCAATTAAAACTTCTGTGCAAAAGATACTATCAACAACATCTATGAAGCATTCTACTAAGTGGGAGGAAATAGTTGCAAATTGTGTATCTAAAGGGTTTTATGTCTACAATATATAAAGAGCTCTTATAACTCAACAAGAAAAAAATCAGCCCAATTAAAGGAGAGACAAAGGGCTTAGACATTTGAAAAACATACAAATGAACACCAAGCACATAGAGAGACAGTATCACTGGTTATCAAGAAATAACAAATCAAAAAGACAATGGCACAGTAATTCACATACTAGAATTACAGAAATTAGTGGTGGGGACAAGCTAAACTGATAGTGCAGTATTACCAACAATTGCTCTGTGAGGTACATCCAGGAGAAAAGAGAACACACATACATACACACACACACACACACACACACACACACACACAATAGATTATTATTCAGTCACTGAAGAAACAAAGTAACAAGCTGGGCGTTGGTGGTGCACGCCTTTAATCCCAGCACTTGGGAGGCAGAGGCAGGCGGATTTCTGAGTTCGAGGCCAGCCTGGTCTACAGAGTGAGTTCCAGAACAGCCAGGGCTACACAGAGAAACCCTGTCTCGAAAAACCAAAAAAAAAGAAAAAAAAGAAACAAAGTAACAATATCTTCCTGGATACTCTTCAGGTATTACACAGATGGTTATTATTGACTTCTTTACTCCTTTCACAGGACATACTGAGAATAATCAAATCCATGGGCACAGCAGACTTGGGAAGGAGGGAGGGGGATGATTACTCAACGGGTATGCAATATAATATTAAACTACAAAGACCCGATAGTTGAATGACATTTTGAGTACATTAAATACAACTGAACTGTATGCTTTAGAATAGTTAATTAAATGTCATATGAATTTTATCTCAATGGAAGAAAATGCTGAACTGTAACTTATGAGCTCATTTATATAAATACCTTGACTACCAACCATATGCCAGAAAGTCTCTTCATTAAGGTGATAAACCTTTTTTTTTTATACAAAAGAAAAGAAGCAAGCTAAGAGATTATGAAAGACACAGGCTATTTTAAGAGAGTTTAGAGAAGACCCTTCAAATATTTTAAAAGAGACCTGAATAAATCAGAAAACATTATTCCTGATAAATAATAGGAAAGAAATAAAAGATTAAAATACAACCTATCAAAATTCAATCACATGCAAAAAAATGCTGTCTTTAAAAAAAAGGGGGGATATCTAAATATAGCTATTCCTTTTATGCAAATATAGTGTGACTTTGATTTCCAGATATTTCACCTTCTGTTCTAAAGACTTTCCTAGTTGGGCATGGTAGCTCACACTTATAATTCCGACATTCAACCTCAGGAGGATGTAGCAAGAGAACCGCAAGTCTCAAGGTCAGTCTTGACTACACAGCAAGACCTTGATCCAAAAAGAGAGAGAGAGAAAGAGAGAGAGAGAAAGAGAGAGAGAGAAGAGAAGAGAGAGAGAGGAGAGAGAGAGAAAGAGGAGGAAGATCTTTCTTCACAATCCAATAATGTTCTCCCTTCAACCCCGTGTGTAAGGTGTTCATTTGGCCCAATCCATACACTCCAAGAGTCTGCCTTACACTATATAATTTCTAACCCTCCTGCCTCTGCCTCACAACACTGAGACTGCCATAGGTGCTATAGTAACAGCAGGAATTATCCCTTGTGATATGCTCATTGCTCATATTCCATTACCTGTCACTTCTTTTTAATGTGTCTGTGTGTGGTATGACCACACGAGTGAAGATGCCCTTGGAAGACAGATGAGTTTGGTCCTCCTAGAGCTGGTGTTACAAGCCGTGTGACACAGCAGGCACAGGTGCTGGGAACTGACCTCTGACCGGCTAAGCCATCTCTCCAGGACCCCATTATTCCTCACTTTACACCTCGAAATTACACTATTGCTGTAAAACACATGTAACATAAAATGGACTATTTCAGCCACTTTAAGCATATAGTTTATTGAGATGAAATCAGTCATAATGCTCTCAGCAGGACCCATCACCACAGCTCTGCATCCACAGAAAACTAAGTTTAGAGACGGTAAGGAACTTGACACCACTGTCAGCTAAAAGAATAACCTGAACTCCAATGTCTGACTCCTCCCATACATGAATGTCCCACTTTTTAAAAGATCTTTGTATTCTATGTACATGAGTGTTTTGCCTATATGTATGTGTGTGTATGTACTGTGTATGTGTGTGGTGCCCATGGAAGCCAGAATCCCTGGAACTGAAGTCAATAATGGCTGTGAGACATCAGATGAGCATTGGAATTGACTCCAAGTCTCCTGCAAGAACAAGCCAGTGCTCTTAACCACTGAGCCACCTCTCCAGCCCCAAATGTGTCAAATTTTCATTCATACTTCAGGCTGAACTGTATTAAAACAAAGGAGGAAACAACCCCCTTACAAAGTTTGCTATCTTACAGCTGGGCAGTGGTGGTACACACCTTTAATTCCAGTGCTTGGGAAGCAGAGTTCTCAGGAGGATCTCTGAGTTTGAGGCCAGCCTGGTCTACAGAGATTGTTCCGGGACAGACAGAGCTACACAGATAAACCCTGTCTCTAAAAAAAAAAAAAAAAAAACAAAAGTCTGTCATCTCAACCTAAAAGTTAGTCAGAGAGACACAGAATTTCCTTGAGCCTGGAAAAGGCAGGAAAGTGTTTTAGACACATTGAGATCCTTGGTTCACATACTACTATCTGTAACCTACTTTTGTCTAAAAGAAAAATAACAACCCCCTATCAACCCAGGCACTTGGGTTGAGCCCTGGTGTCCAGCCCTCGCTGGAGTAGGAACATGGCCATGAAGCAAGCCCCACGCCTCTGGTCCACTGGTTTCACACCAAAACTTCACAGTGGCTCCAGCTGAAAAGCAAGATCCTCTGAAACACGCAGCATCGCTTCCCTGCTAATTGGGGAAAAGGCTTCTTTGCTTTTAACTTATATTCCCATAAGCGCTCTGTAGTTATAATTAAGTTTGCGATAAATGGGTGCTGGGCTATAACCATGATGCTCTCTACAGAGTGACCAGGCCTCAGGGACTTGTTCACCACTAACAAGCTAATACTTATAAAACTCTATGAAGACATGATGACTAAATACCATCATTATTAGTACACTACTGTTTAAATGTAAATTAAGAGATAAAGAGGAAAGAAAACACATTAGTAAATCAGGTTAGGGACTGCTACATACAGCAAGATGTACGAAATATCTGAACCACTAGGGTTAAGTATCCTAACTGATTTTTTTCACTGCTGGAGATAAACCCAGGGTCTGTTCTAGGATCCACCATTGAGCTACAACCACAGTCCTAGCTAGGCTTGTTAAAGATACAAGTATACTGTTTTATAGCTAAGGAATGAAAACAGACTAGGGAGGGTGCAAGCAGATGTCAGCAGAGAAAGAAAGAAGACTCATGAAAAACTGCTCCAACAATCCACAATGTGTTTGAAAAACACGTATAGGAACAAAGTAAAATCTACACTCAAAACAAAAAACCTACAACTGAATAAAATCGACAACTCACTATAACCAATTCAGTAGCACAGCCTGTAAACCCTGTCAGCACTTAGAGGCTGAGACAGGAAGATCGAAAGTTCCAAGACAATCTGCAATACATGGTGAGTGTTGAGGCCAAAGTGAACTATACAGGGAGACTTAGTATCAAAGACAGCCGCAACAAACTACCTGCTTAAAGGGCGCACAGCTGTGGTGAAATGAGGACCTCTAGAAAAGCCCTCTGCTCTTCCTCTCCTCTCCTGTGAAGGGTGCGGTTCCAGCCTCAACAACTAGTCAGTTCCCTTTCCCTGTTCCCTTTCCTATGAAGGACAGCCATGGAATCAACTTAGACTCATGCATGGGACTTAACTCTGTGATGCTCCTCTTCATCTCTGTTGTCTCACAACATTCAAGCTCTAAGAAAAATCCCTGCAGAGCCTGTGATCCAAATCCCACAGCACTCTGTGTGCCTTCACAGCCCTACACCGCATGGAAACTAGCCACCAGCATGGTTCCTGTTCAAAACAGAAGGAGGAGGAAGAGGAGGAAAAAGAAAAAGGAAAGAAATGTAGTTTGATTAAATACAGGTTGAAAAATCCCTTCTTCAAAACACCTGGAAACAAAAGTATTTCAGATGAGTGGTTAGAATCAGGGTTCCAAAGAGAGCCAGGAATAAATACAATGTATCTTTTGGAGAATCAAGTCTACTGAAAGATTAGGAGCAGAGTATGTAGATACTAAAACAGATTACTGAGTACAATGTATAATTTACAGTAAGATGAAACTGCATGGGCTTGCCCATCCCTATGGCGGTAAAGTCCTACAGAAAAGCCTTCTGAAACCTATACACTTAATTTATCCCATAATAAGACTACAACAGACTGTAGTAATCCAAAAAGCAGAGATTTAATTTCCAGTGTAAAGTTAGGACGTCTAAGCATTAATGGGCAAAGTGCTCCAGAGAACTAGTTTCCCTGTTCTTCCGAGAAAGTTAGAAGTTTGTATCAAAGAAGTTTCCCCACCAGATTGGTGGCACACACCTTTAATCTCAGTATTCTGGAGGCAGAGACAAAGACAGGTGGATCTCTTGTGAGTTTGTAGCCAGCCTGGTCTACACAGCAAGTTTCAGGACAGGCAGAGCTACATAGAGAGGCCCTGTTTCAAAACAACAAGAACAACAAAAAGTAGTTGTTTCCCATTGTGCAACTCCCTCTAATGTATCAGAGCTGCAGGAGGAGAGAGTCGCATCCAGGAAAATGACCAAAGGAAGCACTAGGTTTAGCCAACTACAACACAGACTCAAAGCCCAGTGAAACCCTGTGGTCTGTCATGTCCTCTCTTCCCTCCCACCTTAGAGAATCTGAGTACATTCACCAAGCACTTGCCATGTGCCTGGTTCTTGGAGGAAGAAGAACTGCATCACAAACACCTACCTACCTCCTGTGCATGCAGATGTCCAAATGCACACTAGCCTGACAGAGTAAACGTTCACCTTGGAAAACCTCTTCAAAACTATTATGACTCAGCATGGCGGTGGTGGCACACGGCTTTAATTCCAGCACTTGGAGGCAGAGGCAGAAGGATCTCTATGAGTTTGACCCCAGCCTGGTCTACAGAGTTCCAGAACAGCTAGGGCTAAAACACCACACACACACACACACGAAAACCTATCTCCAAAAAATAAAAATAAAAAAAAGTATTCTGACTCACCAGGCATAATGGCTCATCCAGCACTAGGGAGGCCATGGCAGAAAGATCCCAAGTTCAAGGGCAGCCCGAGAACCTGTCTCAAAGCAAACAAAAATCATCATGATTCCTAGAGATGTATTTCACCACTGGAATGCCACTTACTACTGTCTGAAAGGTTGTATCATTCCACTTGGTTATTCAATTTAACCTTTCTCACTAAAGGATACCAGGTTTCTTATGCATATGGTGTCAACGGTCTGGATGTACAATCAGTGTTTGAACTGGAGAAGAAATTAGGATATCAGAACAGCAGTTCCTGATACCCTTTCTCAGGAAAATGGCCTCGTGAGAAGTTACCAAATAGCTTCCATTTTTTTTTTCCCTTTACATTTATTGTGGTGGTGAGAGGCACATGTGTGGAGGACAGAGGGCAATCTGCAAAAGTTGGTCCTCTCCTTCCATCAACTTTTTCCCTTGACCAGAAGTTCCAGTGACCAAACTCAGGTCATCGGGCTTGGCAGCAAGCCCCCTTATCTGCTGGACCATTTTACCACCTCTACTGAATTTTCAAATGGTTTAAATCAACACAAAGCAAATCTTTTAAAAATGAAATCATAAAATGAATCGTTAGGGCTGTGAGACGGCTCAGCCGATAAAGACACTTGCCATCCAAAGATGTTAACCACCTGGACTCAATCAGCAGAACCCATGCAACTTTGAAAACTGACTCCACAAAACTGTCTTCTGACCAGTACATGCCCAAAGTGTCCCACACCCACTCTCCTCACACACATACATCATACACATACAATAATAATAATAATAAATAAAATAATTTTCAAAACTGAGACACAGGGTCCTGTATTTCATTTCTTAAGAACTAAAATGTTTCAGGCCCATCAGTAAGGAGCAGAGTGGTGGATCTGGGAGAGGTGTGTTCAGTTTTCCCCACCACCGAGACCTTTTCAGAGTTTCTACCTATAACAGCTGTTCTCAATCTGTGGGGTCATGACCCCTTTGGGGAGGCATATCAGATATTCTGCCTATTAGATAGTTACATTATAATACATACGAGTAGCAAAATGACAGTTACAAAGTAGCAATGAGATAATTTTATGGTGGGGGGGTCACCACAACATGAGGAACTGTATTAAAGAGTCACAGCATGAGGAAAGTTGAGAACTACTGACATACAAAGAGAAACAGGAGGCACGCAGTGTTGTACGGCTCTAGCTGGTGCCATTGTTCTATCCCTTCCATAAGCCATGCCCTTCAGTCAGAGGCAGCCAGACCACTCAGCTCCAAATCACACAAGAGCCTGCCAGAGTGGAAGGGCAGCACAGGATATAACATCTGAAAAACTCTAACTACCAGTACTACTAGCATCATATAGACAGACCATCAGGGAGCAACAGGGCAGCAAGCTAACAGGTCTCATCTCACACGGCAGGAGAGGTCTTCTACTGCCATTCTCAGGCCCCCTACAAGTGGGCCAAATTTCCTAAGGCCATGGCCAACTGGGTGCCTTTTCCAGACATCTCTCTGACTAGTCTGGGCAGCCAGGAACTTTTCCCTTACAGTCAATACACACACACACACACACAACCACTTGCAGACTTCTGTACACAACTCATTCATTCATTTCCTCCTACAAAAGTGGACAACTTTCCTTGTTTTTCCTGATAGAGAATCAACTCTCTAAGGGTGGGAGAGTGACTTGATTTTTTTTTTTCCACTCTTCCTGTGGAAAGTTCCTGTGCTGGTGTCTCAGTCAAATCTTAGGTGAGTCTGGCATTGCCCTTCACCATGAGCCCAGATGCCCCAGATTTCTACAGATCATGCCTCCAAAAGCAGCTGCCCTGACTTACTCATCCTAGTGTAGTGTAACTAGATTATGGGAACTCAGGGCACATTAACTGAACATTAATTAAATGAGCAAGTCTCCCAAGTCACAGTTAATAATGTGCTTGTCTGAATGCAGCAAGAAGATGTCAGCCTGACTTCTGGAGGGCCAGAAGCCAACAGTCACCTCAGTACTTACATCCTGCTCCCTGACAGGTGACCCCAAGTCTGTAAGCACCAACAAGTTTCAACAAACAAAAGTTTCATATCTGATAGAAACCTCACCTTCTTCTTCCTAGATTGACCTGTCACCTCAGATCTTTCTCGGAATATACAAACCAATAAAGGCTTTCTAAAACCAAAAGGCATTTTATATTTTTATTAATTATCATAAAAATTATACAAACATATTTAATGTTTCTTCTACTCTTTTTAAAATTGAGTTTTCTTTTCTTTCTGTCAGCTCCTTTGGGACCGCACCAATTCCCAGCTACTCTCTACTACCTTCGTGTCTGCAGGCCTCTGGGCTGCCCTCACTCTGGCTCCAAGCCTAAGCACAGTCTCACTCACAAGGCCTCGGCTGCCCCTCTCTGGTCACCTTCCAAATCCTTCAGCCTCACCTCAGTCCTCACTTTAGCTCTTCTCAGCCCCCTCCCTCTCTGAAACGTAATAAATATATATGTATGCAAATATCAACAAAAAGCTAATTTTTCTTCTGTAAATACTTGCAAAGATGCATACTGGGGTTCTGATTCCACAAAAATCAGACCATGGCCTTGGGTTCTGAGACTTCTCTGATAATAATTCTGAAATTGACTATTGAGAGGAAATTGAGCTATTGCATAATATTTGATAGGTTAGCTCATTTGCTGTCTGGAGAGTCTTACTATACGAGATGAGAAAACAAATATGGGCGAATTTAATGCAATTTCCTTTGTGTGTTTGAGCTAGCTAAGGCTTGCGACACCACAGTGACAGTTTCACGTCTCCTGAGGTGGTTTCTGCATTCTAAAGGAGGATTTTAAGGGAATGGTAAATCAGACTCATTAGCATACGTATCCTGACAATACCCCAGAAAGTCCTTCCTCATTCACACCCACTAAGGGATTCTAGCAAAAGTGTTTAGAGAAAATCTCAGACACAGGGAAAGCAAGCATCAATTCAGAGATCCCAGGTAAATGAAGGACTTTCTTCAAAGCAAGAGCAGCAGAAACTGACTACTGCTCCTGCCTGTTTCCAATGGAATGTCTCTGCAGCCTCCTCACTGGGGCCATCTTATTAATTCCAAAGAGAATGGATAGCATCCAAGAAAAAAATAATTGGTCTTCTTTTCCCTCACAGAAAAATTCACATGAATGTCTTGCTTAAAAAAATGCTGGAATTCTCCCTGGCCAGCTCTTTGATTCCCCGACTTCTGCATTGTGACAGCTGGAACAGATGGTGTCTGGGTAAAACACCTTACATCTTAAACCTTGTCGGTAATAAGGTCTGATTTGAAACAGTGAGGCTGGACCCCAAGGTCTGCCAGGATGTATCACCAGACCCTACACACAGGGTCTTCTGACTCCTGTGATAAAATTCCCGGTTTCCACACTTTAAACGTTCAATTTGCTCTGGCCAGAGAATTTTCACCTTCAGACTAATTCTTAATATTTAAGATGTCACAATATGGCGAAAAGGGAAACATTTCCTCTCCTTTGAGTAAAGGGTGGCTGTACACTATCTTGCTAGACACCCTACAATGATGCAGTATTTTCAACAGGCCATTTTCCAAGATCTGAAAAAATACCAGAAGGTTTTTAAAACCCGACTGAGGTCCACCTGACCATTTCTACACGCAAGCATTTTACACACAACACAAAACAGCATTTCTAAAGATTTCACTTGTGTACCTAGTCACAGAAATGCTACAAAAAAAAAAAATTATGGCTCCTCTTCAGCTGTATGCTGTGAATGTAAATTAAGATGACAACACTCGATAAACCCTTTAAGACTCCACAAAAAAGAGCATACTTACAAATGTGTGTACGTACACACACACACACACATGCATGCACACACACACACACACACACACCCTTCTATTTCATTCTCAAAACTGAGTCAAAGCTCAGTACAAACGCCGTGAAAATAAAATCAGTTCCTTCAACCGATCATTAATCTGAATGCTTCTTCGATTTCAGAGCACGTCCACAGCACTTCACCCATTTGCGTGTTGTTGCCGTTTTAAATTAAAGGTAAAGAATTTTCCACGCAGAATTCTCACTAAAGGTCTAATCCTGATACCCGCGTCCCCAACCGGTGGTGATGACAGTGTGGAAACGTGGCGAAACGTACGTGAGCCATAGCCTGGCGCCTCCAGAACCTGCAAGCCCCGCGGCAGGATCGTTTTAATGGCTCGCCCGTGGGGAGCCCACTCTGACCTTTGGTGTTAATCGAAGGTGGAAGGTGTGCATTCGACCCCAGCTGGATCCCAGAACCGCCTGCCTTCCAGCCACTCTGCAGCTCTCCGACTATGAATCAGTCATTCATCTGCAGAGCAATGACTCAGTATAAACTTTTAAATAATGGCTCAAAAACCCACCTCCACCAGCCAGGGCGAGCACGCTCATCTATGCGGGCACCCTGACTCGGTCGTTCCGCACCGCGCCAAAGCCCCGGGCCTCGGAGATGCTGACGGCTCAGCACCCCTCGGGGCGGGCACCCAGGGCTCGAGGCCTGCCTGCCCCGTCTGCCTGAAGCGCCGGCGCCTCGGGCCCGGAGCTGGCCGCACACACAAAGTTTCCAAAGTTGGGGCGGCGGGCGGGCCGCACCGCAGACGGTGAGGCGGCCGGGCCCGGCAGCGGTGGACCCGCCGGGCCCGGGGCCGCCGCCGGGATGGAGCTGCCCGCCGCCCCGTCGCCCCGCCGCCCCGGCCCGCGACCTTACCCCGAGGCCCGCCCGTTCGGCCGGCTCAGGGGCGCCGCGCGCATCCTCCGCCGCCTTCTGCAGCGTCCAGCTCCCCGGGCAGCCCCATGTCGGGGGGCGGGGAAGGGCCGGCGGCCGCCGCCGCCGCCGCCGGCTGGAAAGTCCCTGCTGGGCTGCAACCCGGCTCGCGCACGCGGCGGCCGCCGGCCGCGCCGCCTCACGCACCCTCGCGCTGGCACTTCCTCTCGCGCGCTGGAAATCCCCGCGGGCCGCCGGGGTGCGCGCCTCAGCGCGCCCCGCCCCCGCCGCCCGCGCGCGCCTCCCCCCCATCCCCCTCGGCGGGTGCGCGCCCGCGCCCGTTGCTAAGGACCCTCGGCCCCGCGCTCGCCGCCGGCCTTAGCAACGGCGGCGCGCGCCCCAGGCCCTCAGGGCCCCGGCCCCCTCGGCGCGCGCGCGCCTGCGCCCTCGCGCCCCGCCCGCGTCCCGGTCTTTCCGGGTCAAAAAGCCAGTCGAGCAGAGTGAGGCGAGGAAGGTTCCTCGCCTTGCTACCTCGACGGGCGGCCCAACCGTCTCGCCTACTCGGGCACTCACGTCCTTGCACCTGTAGAAGACACTCCCTCGCGGGCACCCATTGACACGCGTGCAGAGTTCGTTCCTAGTGTCGCCTGTCCAAGAACACACATCTTCACCGACAGAGCTCACAGGCGGGGAGGTCACAAGACAGTCCCCACATTCGCACACAGACATGCCACCTCCATGCATGCTCCTCGCATGCTCACAGGAAGGTCTGGCACCATCTGACCCAGCTCTAGGGGTTTAGCCGAGTTCCTCCTTGGCTCCCTATGTACCCACCCAGGAAAATGGGTCTGCCCAGTGTGGACAGGGTAGCCAATTTGTCCTCGCCACTTCTCTAAGCCAGGGATGCCCATGTCTCCAGCGGCTTCATCTTGCTGTCTCATGGTCACCAAGGGGTAACAGGGCTCCACCAGATGTCCCTTATTGCCATGGCAAGATGAGAGCAAATGGGGGCCTTATCCTTGCAAAGTTCAGACACTGAGCAAAGAGGCCGTGATCATTTCCAAATCGGCTGGAAACTCACACTTCCCTTCTCAACAAAGTTCTTCGGATCCCTAGGCTGAAGCGCAGACCAGTGTGACCAGGCTTGCAGGAAGTCCAGCATCTTCTGTCCAGCTTACCTCATGGAATGTTCTAGACGCCTAGAGAGCTGCTAGGACATCTCTGAATGCAATAGCCCAACAGGTGCCTGTACGAGAGCCCACGCAGGCCTTGCCAGTCGGGCTCAGCTAGGCCAGTGGCGCCCCCATCTGGGCCACAAGGCCACAGTTCTGAGTTCAGAGTCAGGTCAGATCCAGGGTTCCCCAAGGCAACAGTGCTAGAAAGACAGTTCCACCCTTTTGGACTCTGGAGCTCACTGTTGACCCCTTTAATGTGTCTTTAATGGTCCAGAATGCTCAGAATGCCCCTGCCTTCTACACCCGTGCTCTGAGGCCTCTGCTATTCCACCCCAGCCCTGTCCAGACGCCTTTCTCCTCACGCCTTTCACTGTCTGCACAAGGGAACTGCCCAAATCCAGAAAGGCTCCTTTCTCTAGGCTGCACTATTTGGATTCTTTTCAAATAAGCCACCAGGCAGAAGGTACAAAGACCTGTGCGTGGGGCTTCCTATGGTTGCGTGGCTCCTTTTATTCTCTGCCAAAGCACTAGTAAGCCTTCTTCAGAATGAGTAGGTTGCGTCCACCCGCGTGGAGCTCTCTGCGGGTGAGAGCAGCTCCTGCCTCTCTCTCTCCCCACCCCAGCCCTTCTTCTCCCATTCAGCAGCTCCCGACCCCCTGCTTTGGGAAACCAGAGAAGGCAGCATAAAGAAGTTTGCCCCAAACGGGGCCAGGGCTTTGGGGGCGGGTGTTCTGGCCGCCGCAGTGCCAGTTGCTGGGCAGAAGTGATGAGCAGTACGGAGAACCAATCAGAGCGCTCTGCTCTGGGCATTTCAAAAGCAAAGCTGGCTGTTCCCTATGGCAACGCTGAACAACACGCCGACACTGTTTCTGGACAAAGAAATTTCTCTCAGGAATTTATGTGGCCTCACATGTTCAGTTTGCTGCATTTTAGAATGCATGCAGATCTCGTGGTGACTCACCAAGTGCAACTGTCCAGAAAGCCGCTCCCATCTGTTGTGCTAAGAGGAAAAGTATTCATTGTATGGTGTCAGGGGCTTCAGGCCTGTGAACAGGTGTCATCAGGCCCCTCCCAGTGCCTCAAACGACAGCTCCAGGAGCAGAAGCCACCTGCCCCTGCGGGACAGATGTGTGCTGAAGTGAGCTGACGTTTCGCTCACTAAAACAATAAATACTAGCAAAAGAGAGTCACACAGCAAAATTATAGTTTCAGTAAGGGTTCCCAGCAAGTAGCTTTCAAACCTGTTGAATACATGAAACACACATACACATCAATACTTAATCCCAAAACATGTAAGGTGCTCTGAGAATTCTGTTCTATTTGTTAATGTTTAAATGATTTTTAGTTACTTATGTATCCAGTGTGTGTGTGTGTGTGTGTGTGTGCACGCCCACGGGCCACACACCCACATGCCATGACTAAGTGTGGAGATCAAAAGACAACCTGCAAAAGTCAGTTATCTCTTTCCATCATGTGGGTCCCTGGGATCGAACTCAGATTGCCCAGCTTGACAGCAAGCACCCTTCCCTACTGAGCCAACTTGCTGGCCCTATTTATTAATTTTACAGCGTTCCACTATGTAGGCCAAGATAGCCTCAAATTTGAAATTCCCCTACCTCATCTTCCCAAGTGCTAGGATTACAAGCAAATTCCAAGTTCCACTCTGCTCCTTAGCGAACTTCTAATCCTTCTGCCTCTGCTTCTCAAGTGCTAAAATTGCAGGCATGCTCCACCACATCCAGCTTCTATTATTCATCTTTATTATACTTTTATTTGTTTTTATTTGAGGTGGGGCACACTTGTGGAGGTAAAAGGACAATTCACAAGAGTCAGTTCTTTTCTTCCACTGTGTAAGACCTGGCGATCAAATTCAAGTCAAAGGGCTTGGAACCGAATACCTTCGCCACTAAGCCAGTCAAATTTTTATTTTTTACTTTTTATATTTTTTAATGCTGATCATGACCCTCTAAATTTACTGGAGATTCATGGCCACAGGTCCAAAACAGCATCTTTTGACTAAAAGATGATGATGGTGGTGGAAGAGTCCCAACTTTGAGGTGACATTGTGCCCCATCCCTGTCCAGTCCTGTCCCTAGGTGGACCCCGCACAGAAGAGTCCCGCTATCAAAGAAGGAGGCTGCAGGTCAGGACAGTTCATTCACACAGGAGACACAGAGAGACCTAAGAGTGAGAGAGCACATAACCAGGTCTATATGATGCTGAGGAGATAGGAAGGAAACATAGGAGATTGGGAAATGGGCTACATATAAAGTTCCATTTTTTTTTCTCATCTCTGTGGGCCAATCAGGAAATAAAAGTGTCCTCATTATAAGGGGTCCATCCCAGGATACCTGTCTGCACATGTGCACACATGCACATACCGTCTGTGCTTTCGCAAACACTTGCCTGAAATTGTACAAGGGAAAGAGAGTCCTGACGTGGCCTGACTCCACCTGGTAGTTTTGACTCAGCCCCTAGACCTGCCTCTCTATCTTTAACCTTTCCTGAAGATACAACCCACCCCGCCTCTTCCAAGAAAAGGGGATCTTCGGGGAATGTGAATGGGAAGCAGGCACATTATTTGCAAGTCCCACAAAGCAAACCCCAGGAGACAAATGACAACACCGATTGATGGATCTATGCCTTCCTTAAGATCCCAGAGACCTCGATGCTGGTTGGTCCTCTCCCCAACCCACAGGCTAAGCTGGTTTCTTTGATTTTTTCCCCCAAGCCCTTTGCAAACAAAAGCCAATGGCTGCTGAAACAGCCGGTAGACGGCAGAGCTCCTCCCACACAGAGCCAGCCAAGGAAGTAAGGTGGGTGGAGCTACTACATCCACAGCGAGCGGGAGGGGGGACGGGGGGGGGGATATGAAGAAAAGAAATGTCTAGAAATCGCAAGAGTCATTCTAATCCTAGGCATTGCAGTATTCTGTCTTCCTGAAAACACTGGGAAATGGCATACTCCCTCATCTTTCAAGATTGAACACCACGTGGCGGCAGAGGGAAGAGCCTTCTCCCATCTCCGCTTTTTCCTAAAGTAGTCTGCCCAGACCTGCTTGCAAGCAAGCACCAGCCCTGCTCAGTGCTGCTAGCTCAAAGCCAAGGATATGTCCGTTCCGTTGAGCTTACCATCTAGTGAATAGAAACGGAAATAAAAACAACCACATATTGATCTATAGCAAGAGAATCTGAGGGACGGAGGGAAGGGAAGGGAGAGGGAGTCTGAGCAAGGGTTATGGAAAAGGCAGATTAGGAGGCAGAATATGGACCTGAAGGAAGAGGGACAAGGTACCATGTGGACTGTGGCATGAAAGGCAAAGCCCTGAGGTTAGTGAGCACTCAGGGAGGCCAGCGTGACCACAGCCAGGAGTAGGGGAAACTCCAGGGAAGGGGGGAGGAGGAGCCAAGAATGCCAGGCCGTGCAGTAATGTTATAGACAGGCCTTTGGTTTCCCTCTGGTATGGGATGCTAGTGTCCACTGCCAAGTTAAGTAACAGCTTGTAGTCCATTAAAATCAACTTATATTCCTTTTTTCTCTGTTCAATAAATACACACAGCAAGCTGGAAAGACGATGACGCATTATCTAACTGTGTCACAAGAAGTCAGCTCTAGCAAGTGGGAACTGCGGAGCAGAGGAGCTGCAGACAGACACAGGTATGGCCCAGCATCTAGAGCCTTCAGGAAGGAGGCAAATCCTCCTTGACAGGAATAGGCATCTAGAACTGAATCATCTCCACACTGGAAACCCTTAGGCCCTTCCTATAAGCCAGGGGAGAGGGGCTGAAGCTGTTCTTTGCCTAAGAGCTGACCTGGGGGGCTCCTGAAGTCCACAGTGGATACCCAATGGCAGACCTCACCCACCTATGTTGTGTGATGTTTTGGTTTTGGTTTTGGTGCTGAGATCAAACCCAAGGCTTTAAAAGGAGTCTACCTCAGAGATGAAGGAGAAGGAGATCTGAGATCTGAGAGTCCTAAATACAGGGACCCTGAGCCAAACAGTTCTGCCATGGTCCAGTCTGCTGGGCAGCCTTTGCCTAGCTGCCTTCAGTAGCCATAGTGGTGGGCTTGGCTGTGAGCCCCCCTGTCATCCACCTAGCAGGACCCATGCTGGCTGGCACATCAGAGTCTTTCCCTCGGGTTGTTCCTCTGACTCAGTGGCGTCATGCCTTCAGCATGTGGAATGTGTTATAGCACACATGTGGAGGTCACAGGACAGCCTTCAAGGATCGGTTCTTGCTTTGTACCTTGTTGAGATAGGATCTTATGATGCTGCCTTTGCTTAGCTTACTCCAAGAGAGCTGGCCGGACAGCGACCACTCAGTTCCTTCTTGCCAAGGAATGCTGGGATAGGATTACAGCATTTGGCTTGATGGGTCCCTGGAATCAACAAATACTTTACTGACTGAGATATCTTACTGGATTTTTTTTTTTTTTTTTTTTTTTTTTTTGGACAGAGTGTTCTTAGAAAGCTGAACCTTGCTCTCCTGATTCTCTCACTTGAGTGCTGGGATTACAGGTATTTAGAAAGACCAAGTTTCTCTTGCTAAAGCCTCCCAGAACATTTCAATGAAAGGTTTTCTCTAAAAGGTGGATATAGCCAGGGGTTATATAAAGGTAGCACACACCTTTAATCCCAGCACTCAGAAGGTAGAGGCAGGTCAATCTCCGAGTTTGAGGCCAGTCTGGAACAGATGGAGTTCCAGAATGGCCAGAGCTACACAAAGAAACCCTGTCGTGAGGGGGGGGAGGGCTAATCATTTTTTGTCAATTGGACACAGCCTAGACACACCTGGGCAAAAGGCGCCTCAGCTGAGGAATTGCCTCCATCAGAATGGCCAGTGGGCATGACACGGGAGGGCACAGCTCACTAAAGGGTAGCTGGACATGCCAGTAAGCCGCGTTCTTTTACAGTCTCTGCTTCAGCTCCTGCTTCTAAGTTCCCTCCTTGAGCTCCTGTCCTGACTTCCCTCAACGATGGACTGTGATGGGAAAGTGGAAGCCAAATAAACCCTCTCCTTTCCCACGTGGGTTTCCGTCAGTGTTTTAACACTGCAGTGACAGAGAAGCAAATTAAGAATGGAACAGAAGAATTCTAGAGCAGGACTGAGAAAGCAGAAGTCAGCTCATGAGTAACTGTGAGATCTTAGGAAGGCACTTGATCTCCCTGGGCCCGGGTTTCCCCTCTTGCACAGCGGAAATCTGCCGGTGAGCTCCACCCTGCCCCTTGGGAGCTGTGAGGGGAAGCCCTCGCTGGTAAGGACCCTGCAGCCGCCATGCATGCGTATCTCTAGCAGGCCTGCACTGGGGACACCTAGAAGCTACCCTGTTACTTCAGAAAGGACCAGCCTGGTTTCCCTAGGAGGGAAGGATGGTGGTGACTCCAGGCCATCAGGATCGGTTGATGTAAACAGAAATGACAGCTGCCTTGAAATGACAGAGGCAGCCCTGGGGTGTGGCATGAGCTTTCTCATCCTTTGTCCTGCTACGCTGACTGATCTGTCATCTGTTCACTCAAGAGCACCTTCTGAAGAACTTTTGCTCCACAGACCTCAGCTCAGTGACAGGAAGTTGTCTGAACTGTCCCAGCCCCTCACCATCCACACAATGTGTCCCAAGCTGTCCAACGGCCATCAGTTAGTTAAGTGGGTGTGACCAGCTTCTTTAGGAGAGAGGAGGAGGAGGAGGAGGAGGAGGAGAGTACACTCCTTTGGTCCAGCATTGATATACATGAGTCTGTTTATGCATCCAGAGATGCAGCTTTCACTGTGGCTCCTAATGAAGAAGCCTGCAGGCCCTCAGGCTGTAACGAAACCCAACTGTCATGGGAATGAGGTCTATGAAATCATGTATTTAAAAGCTTACACCTGAGCCAGTTAGTGGTGGCACACGTCTTTCATCCTAGGACTCAGGAGGCAGAGGCAAGCAGATTTCTTTGAGTTCGAGGCCAACCTAGACTACAGAGCAAATTCCAGGACAGCAAAGGGGATACAGGAAAAACCTTGTCTCAAAAACAAACAAACAAAAAAACCCTACATCCGCTGATGGTTCTTCCTACAAGCACTGCAAAATAGAAGGTCATTGGCCCTGAACTGACACACAGGTAGGAATTGGGGAAGTTTGTCACATTCAAAATTAAATGAAAGAGCCGGGGATATTGCTCCAGGGTTAAACGCACTTGTCACTAAGCTTAAAGACTTGAGTTAAATTCTGAAAATCCACATAGTTTCTCTAAATTCAATCTCCTTCACATATGTGGTATGCACACACACACACACACACACACACACACACACACGGATAAATGTAATAGACAGGGACTAGGAGAAGATTCAGTCAGTATAGTACTTCCAATCAATCATGAGGACTTGAGTTTGCATGCCCAGCACCAACATAGCCAGGAGCAGCAGAGCATGCCTGACATCCCAAAGGGGGAGGGGGGACAGAGACAAGGAGGCTCCCTGGGGGCTCCTTGGCCTGCTGGCCTAACCAAATGAGCAAGCTTTGGGTTCAGAGGGAGTGATTATCTCAATAAAATGGAAAATGATTGAGGAAGATACCCCAGTGTTGATCCCTGCCCCTCCATGTGTATGTACATGGAAATGCACATGCCCCATACATCACAAAAAACCTGAGTAAGTAAATAAATAATGAGACAACTTGCTTCCTCCAGACAGCTGAGGTCTTGAAAGCCGGGAACAGGAGGTCATTGTCACCATCCATGACGAAAAGTCCTGAGTGCCCTCAGAATATTTGGCTAAATGGACTGTATGTGAAAAAGCCAGCGGGTGGAGAGGGGTCACTCACCCACACCAAAGTTCTCCTGATCAGGCGGCACAGTGGAGCCCTTCCATCCGGAGGCTCTGCCCGGGCTAGGCTCTGAGATATCAGTCACTTGGAGTGGGTGTGGCCAGCATGGGTGTTCCTGGAGTTTCCTTGAGAATAGTGTGGGTCCATCTGTGTTCGATTGCAAAGAACACACCATAGATCACAGAAGTTTTAACATAAAGAGGTTTGTCCCGGCGCCACCAGCCCCTTCTCCTTCCTCTTATGAAGCTACCATCCAATGACCTTACCCTTGTCCCTCCCAACACCTCCCACTACAGACACACATGAGTCATTTCTACCCTCTTAAGTTTTATCTTGGCAGGCCTGGGGTCTCCCTAGCTGTTCCTGGTGGCCCTATCGGGTTCTCTCTCTAGCCTATCTCCAGTACTTTCTGGCACCTCTAACCCGTACAACTAGGTACCCACAGCGACCACGTGGTGCTGAGGTTCAGACCAGAGCATCCATTGCTCACCTCGAATCAGAGAGCATCTTCTTGTAGCCGATGCTTATTAACAAGAGATCCACGTGTCTGGAGAGATGACTCAGAGGTTAAGAGTCTTGAGTTCAAATCCCAGCAACCACATGGTAGCTCACAACCATCTGTAATGGAATTCGATCCCTCTTCTGGTGTGTCAGAAGGCAGCTTTGAGTGTATGAATGTACATAAAATAAATAATTCTTTAAAAAAAAATTAAAAGAAAACAAGAGATTCACAATGGCAGTGTTAGAGTGAGACACTGAGACACTTTGGAGCACTCTGCCTTGGTGGGGTGTCTTTATTAAAGCCCATCCTCAAGGCTCAGGGATCCCGTGCGGAAGAGGAGGCAAAGAGACTGTAAGAGTCAGAGGTGGTGAAGGACGCCGAGGAAACAATGTCTTCCAGATACAATAGGGTTCATGGGCTATGAACTTACAGACGGTGACAGCATGCACGAGTCCTACACAGGTTCAAGCCAGACTGGCCACAAAATGCCAGCTATTGACACCCACTAGCAAAGGGAAAATTGTTTTTCTCCACTGGAGTTTCACTGGGCCTAACAGCCACATTCTGTAGTAGGACCAGTGCCCAGAAATAGTTGGCCAGCACAAAACAAGAGTCCATGATTTTTTGGTACAATGTTTTGGGTTTTGGTTTATTTGTTTATTTGTTTGTTTTTCCATTTTTTTAAATCTTCCTTTTTTTTAGTTTGTCTGTATTGATTTTATTTTTTTTATTGTTTTTCTATTTTTTGTTGAAAGAAAGAAAAAAACATGAAGTTGAGTGGGTGGGGAGGTAGGGAGGAACTGAGAGGAGCTGGGAGAAGAGATAGAATAAAATTAAAATGTATTAGGCTGTAGAGATATCTCAGTGGTTAAGAGCACTGGCTGCTCTTCCAGAGGTCCTGAGTTCAATTCCCAGCAACCACATGGTGACTCACAACCATCTGTAATGGCATCCAATACCCTCTTCCTGTGTGTCTGAAGACATAGCGAACTCATATAAATAAAATAAATAAATCTTTAAAAAAAATCAAAATATATTATATAAAATTTCTTTAATAGGACAACCAGAGCTATGTAGAAAGACACTGTCTCAAAAAATATTTAAATGAAAGTTTATTTTATGTGAATGGGTACTTTGCCTGTATATATATCTGTGTGCCACAGGCATACCTGCTGCCCAGGGAAGCCAGAAGAGGGTGTTGCATCCCTTGGAACTGGAGTTACAGAAGACTGTGAGCTTCCATGTGGGTGCTGGAAATCAAAATCAGGTCCTCAAAGGGCAGCCAGTGCTCTTAAATGCTGAGCCTTCTCTTCAGCTCCTGTTCCCATCTCCTTACTACATCACATGGCAGCCGTATCTGCAGAACGCCTCCTGCACTATCATTGTCACCGCCATCCCCTTAAGAGGTGATTTAAGGAGCTGTTGAAGACAGATGGAGGTGGGGCCTTTGGCCACTCCTTGGCCTCATCAAAAATAGTAGATAGAAAAGGAGCCTAAGAGCCAGGTCTGGTGGCCCACACCTGTATTCTCACTGCCTGAAAGGCTGAGGTAGGGAGAGCTTGCCAGTCTGGACTATTAGCAAGTACCAGACCAACAAAGAAAGAGGGCAGGGGAGATGGCTTAGTGGGTACAGTACAAGCCTGATGCATTCCATCTGGTGTGATGGTATCCGTCCATCATCCTAGAGCTCCTTGAGTCCAGAGGAGAAGGGCTGGATGGAGCCTGGAGCAAGAGAGACTTCTACGTGGTGGGAGCTGAGAACAAACCCCTGAGAGTTACCCTCTGACCTTACACACGTACCACAGCACTCACACACCCACCCACACACATCCACAGTAATACATAAATAAGAAGGGAAGGAGGGAGGGAGGGGAAACAGGGAAGAGAGAGGGAGAAAGAGAAAGACAAAGGCCAGGTTTCTCTTTGGTCCTGTATTGTCCCCAACCAAAAGACACTGTCAGAAGTGAGGTTGTCTTGTGTCTTACTTAGCTCCTGAAACTTGTGAACTGTACGGAGTAAATAAACTCAGTGGTGACTAGAATCTTAAGATGTTGCAACTCTTGAGGACCAAGGTTCTGCAGGAGCTGTGCATGTAGGACTCTCCGACCATGCTGGCATTGGTCCGTAGGAAGACCGGGTTCATGACCCTTTCAGAGCTGAGGCGTGTGGTTTCCAATGTGGGATCTAAAAAATGGCCTGAAATGCTGGGTCCTCCTCTTCTCTGTCTTGATTGGGAAGGCAAATCCAGACTCTCATTGCCCTGTGGCTGGCTGACCAGACACTCTAAGACATTTAGGAGCCAAAAGGCAGGCCTGGGGAAGGGCTACCTCAGGAGGTTACCAGCCAAGAGAGGCCCCCCAGGTATTCCCTGGGCCCTCAGATAGGCTAATTTCAGGAAATGGCTTTTTCTCCCTTGCTGTTTCTCTTTGAGTATATGGTAAACTAAAAAATTTCCTCACAGATGGTTGAAGAACAAAAATTAGGGGATCTAACTCAGCTTGGGGATTTTGCTGTTGGGTTAGACATTTTGTTCTATATCTCTAAATATGAAGACTGAAACACCAGGCCTCAGATCCATGGCCTCCATGACAGGATGTCATAGGTTTCTAGGACTCCTCCTCAATATCCTCTATCCAGTCCTCCGGGTAGTTAAGCCAAGGGACATGAAAGTTCCCATGGGAATACTCTGGATCCCCAAAGATGGGGAAAAAAAAAAAAAGTTAGGATAAGATTTAAGAAAATGAGAACGTTTTGTCCAGAATGGCTTTCATTTTCTTTCCACATTTTTTTTTTTTTTTTTTTTTTTTGGTTTTTCGAGACAGGGTTTCTCTGTGTAGCCCGGGCTGTCCTGGAACTCACTCTGTAGACCAGGCTGGTCTCGAACTCAGAAATCCGCCTGCCTCTGCCTCCCAAGTGCTGGGATTAAAGGTGTGCGCCACCACCGCCCGGCTTCTTTCCACGTTTAACAATGCTTTACTTTAAGATCTATCAAAAATGGGACTTGGAAAATTGGTCGGAAGAGTACTGGCTGGTCTTCCAGAGGACCAGGGTTAGGTTCCCAGCAGCCACACAGCTCACCACTGTAGGCAGCCAAAGACAGCGCCGTTTCCAACATGGCTGGCGCAGCATCCTGTATAAGCCTACTGCGCATGCGTCAGCCTCAAGTCCCTCCCAAGAGAGCTTATGCAAATGAGGCGTGAGCCTAACCAATCACAGGGCTTATGCAAATGAGGTGTGAGCCCTAACCAATCACAGGGCTTATGCTAATGAGGCACTGGCCCTAACCAATCCTGAGAGAACAGGCCACCTGGCCCCGCCTTGGAAGGGTATATAAGCAGTGCATTTCAGCTGCTTGGGGCCCCCTTCGATGGACGAAGATTGTGCCTGGAATAAAAGAGCTGTCAAAGAAGAATCCAGGCGTGTCGTGTCTTACTGCCGGCCGAGGGACGCGACAACTGGTGGCCTGTACGCGGCGGAGACAACGGCAGAGATGCGGCGAGAGACAACGAGAGAGACGCGGAGGCGGAGAGATGCGAGAGACGCGGTGGCGAGAGACAAGAGAGACGCAGCAAGAGACGTAGCAGAGACGCGGCTGAGAAACGGAGAGAGACAACGAGAGAGACGCAGCAGAGACGTGGCAAGAGACGCGGCGGAGACAACAAGAGATGCGGCAGCTGAAGAAGACTAACGACAACGAGCCGACAACAACCTCGTGGATTCAGAAACTGAGGTAAAAAGGTGTAGTTTTTAGTCGAAGATCCCTGGGTTGGGACGAATTAAGGATCCCTGCTTTGGGACAAGTCAGGAACGAGTGAAAGATCCCTGGGTTGGGACGAATTAAGGATCCCTGCTTTGGGACAAGTCAGGAATGAGTGAAAGATCCCTGGGTTGGGACGAATTAAGGATCCCTGCTTTGGGACAAGTCAGGAACGAGTGAAAGATCCCTGGGTTGGGACGAATTAAGGATCCCTGCTTTGGGACAAGTCAGGAACGAGTGAAAGATCCCTGGGTTGGGACGAATTAAGGATCCCTGCTTTGGGACAAGTCAGGAATGAGTGAAAGATCCCTGGGTTGGGACGAATTAAGGATCCCTGCTTTGGGACAAGTCAGGAATGAGTGAAAGATCCCTGGGTTGGGACGAATTAAGGATCCCTGCTTTGGGACAAGTCAGGAACGAGTGAAAGATCCCTGGGTTGGGACGAATTAAGGATCCCTGCTTTGGGACAAGTCAGGAACGAGTGAAAGATCCCTGGGTTGGGACAAGTCAGGAACGAGTGAAAGATCCCTGGGTTGGGACGAATTAAGGATCCCTGCTTTGGGACAAGTCAGGAACGAGTGAAAGATCCCTGGGTTGGGACAAATTAAGGATCCCTGCTTTGGGACAAGTCAGGAACGAGTGGAAGATCCCTGGGTTGGGACGAGTTAAGGATCCCTGCTTTGGGACGAGTCAGGGACGAGTGGAGGATCCCTGGGTTGGGACGAATTAAGGATCCCTGGTTTGAAGTTCCCTGGTTTGGGACGAGTAGAGATTCCCTAGATTTGGGACAAGTCAAGGTTTAGGGACGAGTATAAGGAAAGCGGCAATAAAAGGTCCGCAGATTTTCTAAACTATGATATCTATTGTCAACTCGGAGTGGGTTGGCTTGGGTGTCATAATAATGCTTTTCCTGACATATAGTCTTAGATTGTACCTAAATTCTTATTGTGATTATGAATTCACTGTCCAAAAGGACCAGGAAGTTTTTGAACAAGTGAAAGAGGCTCAGTCAGAAGGCTCTGAGGCAGGAGTTAGTAAAATAAACAAGGGACCAAAAAAGATAACCAATATAGATACAGAGAGCTCTTCTGGCTCTGATAGCTTAGAAAAGATGAGGAAGGAAAGAGCTTAGAAAAGATGGAGGAGGACCTTGAGGACATGTTAACTAAAATAGAGACCGTGGTCCTCTCAAGGAAAAAGAAAGGCAAAATGGCGGAAAGGCTCAAACTACCGGCTTGGGAGATGCCCACGGCTCCACCCCTTGGCCCGCCTCCCTATGTGGAGGTTCCTTGGGCCAGTCTGTCCCCAGAGACACAATGCTCATTCTGCCCACAGACTTGGAAGGAAGCGCGTATGGCCTTCCCAGTTTTTGATCCTGGAGGCAAATATTTTCTAAGCAATCACTCTTTATGACACAGCTCCAAGAGCCTATCTTCAGAACACAGGGAACTAGGGTTAAGAAAAACAGATCTTTAAAAAAAAAAAAAAATTTTTTTTGTTTTCATTAATACTGTTCTCCCAAGAAAAGACTATTGATAAAAAATGTTATACCTCCTAAGAAAGAGACATTTATATATAAGTATGCTCTATATGTTCTGGTTATATGTTATTGGGTATGATTGCAAATTTATAATTTTGGTAATAAAAAAACTAGATTAAAACTGGTAATTCAAAGTTAGAGTCACTCAAAACCAGATGTATAAAAGAGCTTTAACATTTTGGAGAGTGCTTGTTGCTCCAAAAACACCCAAAGACAATATCTTTTAATATTTGAGACATCAGCTATATTCCTAAATAAATTGTGACATAAGATTCAAAGGTTTCTAGGAGATGCTAATTGGCTAAGATCTTTTTTTTTAAGCTCTCCACAAAAGAATTTAAGCCTCAAGAGAGATACAAACCTTAATTTTTTTTGGCTGATAGAAAAATAATTTTATAAAAAATATAAGAAACTATTATTAATAGATATGTAAATTAATTAGTTGTTGGCTGTTTTATAACAGTCCTGTTTAGATTTATATTTAGAGACAATGGCCCAGCCTATACGGCTCAAGCCTTTTCTTCCTTTTGCCAACGTATGGAAGTCTCACTCACTCATGGACTGCCCTACAACCCTCAGGGGCAGGGTATTGTAGAACGAGCACATATCACGCTCAAGGAATGTCTTCAAAAACAAAAAGAGGGAATAGGCCACGGCCTTACCCCCAAGCATAGACTATCCTTAGCACTATTTACTTTAAATTTTCTAAATTTGGATGCTCAGGGTCAGTCTGCTGCTGACAGACATCATAATCACTTACGCCCTCTGCCGAAAAAGTAAAAATGGAAAGATATCATAACTAATGCATGGCGAGGGCCCGATCCCGTGCTCATAAGAGCACGAGGTTCTGTTTGTGTTTTCCTACAGGATCAAGAAAACCCTATCTGGATCCCTGAGAGACTGACTCGGAAGATCTCCACTCCGGCGATCCAGACGAAAGGAGGGATGATGAAACTGCAGATCCTGATGTTGAAGCTCCTGTCGCAAGACTGCCACCCTGAACGGCACTTGCCTAGATCCCGTCACTCTGAAAAGACTCACCACTTGGGTTAAGGACGCCCTCAACTTCTTTAAAGAATGGGTGGAAGTATTTGTATGTTGAGCCATTGTTCTCTTAGGATGTGGTTTCTGCCTTTGGTTTCTATGTCGCTTACGCCATGACCATGCAAGACATAAAGCTGTAGTTTATCAGGTGCTGACTGCCATGGAGGAAGGTGCTTCCCCAAGTATTTGGCTGGCCTCCCTTAGGGAGACCTAGTGGGAAACCTTCTGGATCCGATATTGGCCGTCCAGGCATTTCCCCTAGATCCTGACCATCTTGACCATTGCCAATGGTGTACATTCATAAGGCTCCTATGGCACCATTTAAATTTTTCAGAAGCGGGGAGTATGAGGAGTGCCTCGACTAGAGATGTTCTCAATCCTGAGATAGATTCTCTGAAAGTATGTCTGAGTGCATAGAGGTTTTGTGTCAAATACCTCTCCCTGAAAAAAGGCACAAAGGCGGGTATGGGGTGGCAGCCCCCATTACAATGCCTTCATCACTTGCACAAGGGCTCAGACCTCTGCTTTCCCCCCCCCCGCTGACTTTTGCCACAGTAGTGGCTCCTTCAAGAAGTGCCTTCTAAAGCCTTTTGATAATCACCTGGTGAATGAGTTCAAAGCATGGGAGGCCTAGGACGAATCTGAAGGGTCCAGAAGTAACCTATTTCAAATTTATAAAATAAATAAGGGGGAGATGTAGGCAGCCGAAGAGACAGCGCCGGTTTCCAACATGGCTGGCGCAGCATCCTGTATAAGCCTACTGCGCATGCGTCAGCCTCAAGTTCCTCCCAAGAGAGCTTATGCAAATGAGGCGTGAGCCCTAACCAATCACAGGGCTTATGCTAATGAGGTACTGGCCCTAACCAATCCTGAGAGAACAGGCCACCTGGCCCGCCTTGGAAGGGTATATAAGCAGTGCATTTCAGCTGCTTGGGGCCCCCTTCGATGGACGAAGATTGTGCCTGGAATAAAAGAGCTGTCAAAGAAGAATCCAGGCGTGTCGTGTCTTACTTGCCGGCTGAGAAGACGCGACACACCACCATCTGTAACTCTAGCTGAGGAGAATTCAGTGCCCTCTTCTGGCCTCCAGGGATACTGCACACATGTGACACAGTTATACATGAAGCCAAAACACCATACACATAAAAAATAATTTAATCCTGGTCTACAGAGTGAGTTCCAGGACAGCCAGGGCTACATACACAGAGAAACCCTGTCTCGAAAAACAAAAAACAAAAACAAAAAAATAATTTAATAATATCACCTATGATTCTTCGAGGTATTTATTCATGGTATCCATATGTTGGAAAGAGCTAGTGTGCTGGAGTCCTCTCTCTAATGACATGGGGACTCTACATAGAGTCACCAGCCCTCAGTGACATCTTAGAGGATATCCAAGTGAGCAGTGTACACCTGGCAGAAGCCTGTACTGTCTCCTGCAAAACCCAGCCATGTCAGAACCACTGAGCAGCCAGCTGGACCCATGGTTGTCCAAATGAGCCAGCCCAAACTGCTAACACACACAACCAGGCAACGGCTGCTACATAAAGAAAGCACTTCCTGGGCATGTTGTTCAGCAAGGCTCATTAACTGGTACCCTGCCTAGAATCCTGGTGGCCAAAGGTCTGCACACACACACACAGACACACACACACACACACATTTTTTGGAAAGATGTATTTGCATCTTTGTGCTGCGTTTATATCTGTGCACCTCATACATGCAGTGCCACAGAGGCCAGTAGAGTGATGGATCTCCTGAAACTGGAGTTACAGGTGATTGTGAGCTTCCATATGGAGGCTGGGAATCAAATCCAGGTCCTCTGGAAGACCAGCCAATGCTCTTAACCATAGACTCTCCAGCCCAGGTCCATTCATTCTTGATAACTGAATATTAAGGCTTGGTCCCTGGTCTCCTGCCTGTCAGCCCCTTGCTCCTCACACTGACCTGTGGAGATGTCACCACCACTGAAAGTGAGTCTGTGACCAGTCAGAGCCTGGGGGTTTGATGGGTTGTTAGCTAAAGGATTCTGAAGTCAACTAAGAGATGCCCCAGGCAGGTATGTGAAGATACTTCCAGAGAGAATCAACAGAGGGAGGAAGACCCTTCTTTAGATTGAGCAGCACCCTCCAACAGGTAGCCCCGGGTCTGAAAGCTTTGTTGCTTGCCTTCACTTGCTAGTGACCATGTCTGTCCCCACTGCTAATGCCAGAACTGTGAACTGAGTAGCTACTGGGTTCTCAAGCTCTCCAGGGAGCAGATGGTCACTGCTGAACTACCCAACCTACTGTGCAAGTCAACCTACTGAATCCCCTTTACAGTACACACATTCTACTGGCTGTGTTCTTCCACAGAGCCCTGCCTAATACAGAAGAGACAGGCAGAGCCCTTGAAAGGCTTCCACGGCCGGCATGCTTTTAACCTTGAGACTGACTTTGAGCTTGTAAAGGATAGGGTCATCCAATCACCAGGGGACACACTTCAAACCAGAGCCGGAGAGCCCGACTGAATGATGAACTACTCATTGCAGAGCATTTTTGCGTCTCTTGGATAAATAAGTCAATATTTAAGATTTTTCCCCATGATTAAATTTTCACTGGCTGTGCATGTACACACACACACACACACAGAGAGAGACAGAGAGAGAGAGAGAGACAGGGAGAGAGAAACAGAGAGAGACAGAGAGAGAGAGACAGAGAGAGAGAGACAGAGAGACAGAGAGAGAGAGAGATTACATTTCAACCTAACATTTGAAGAATTTTAGTGATTTTTTTTCCATAAATTTTGAAATGTCAAGGGTATATATCTCTCTGAGGAAACAACCCATGGCACATTTCAGATTTAAGAGAAGAAAAAAAAAATGGTTTTGATGGATTTAAGAGACCAAGAAGGGGAGCTGAAATCTACAATTTAAAAATTATGAATCCACGAAGTTTTCAGTTAATTTACAAGCCATCTCAGTGGAAAATGCTTTCCTTGGGTAATCCAAGGGAACTGTTTTGGAACTGCAACTGATGTTAGCCCTGTAAGAGTGCTTGCTTGCTGGAGAAAATGATCAGACTCAGATCAAAGGCACTGGCAAGCAATAGGCTCTCATTACAGAAAACACTGCACGGCACAGAGTCCCACAGCTCAGCCCGACCAGCGTTGCAACGGTACCGTTTTCAATTTTATGGTGCAATGAGGTTCATAGTAAATATTTATTAGCTGCTTAATAAAGGTAATTAAATTTCTGACCAATCCATACGTGGCTCTTATTAGAATTAGCTAAGATTTACTTTCAAGTCTAAAGGAATCCAATAGAATAAAGTAGCATAGACGGTAAAATCGGAGTGAAATATTAATGCCTGATACAGGCATTCCTATCCTGAGGGCTTCCTATCCCGAGTCCTGGCCTTCTACGTCCTTGGTAAAAAGCCATCTCATCTGTCTCGCAAGACCAATGTCAAAGAACCGTTCACTCCACTGGGCTTGTGGGTACCTGCTAGGCATATCTATTTTAGGTCCCTTAAATGACAAGGTCCTCCAATGAAAATCAATGTAGATCTGGTCTTTGGCCAACCTCTGTGGTGAGGGGACAACTCAGCCCATACCATAGCCCCTATAATGCCACCCATTAACTCCTGAAATATGGATGTCCTTCCTGTCAGACTGACTTGGCCAGCAATCCTATTCCTGGGTATTTTTCTAGAAGGATGGAAAACTTCTGTTCACACAAAAGCATGCACACTGGTACTCAGACCGGCACTCTTGGCAAAACTCCAAGAGGGAGAAACAGCCAAATGTTCATAGACGGATGACCAGAAGGGCACAGGTAGGCTGCCTGGGCAGGAGGGTGTGAGGTGGCGCTCAGGAAGGAGACACTAATAGCACTAAAACAAGAGTGACAAGCATCTGAAAGACCAGGACAGCATGTAAGCTCTAGGAGGGATTTCCAGCCTCCTTCGCCTGTATAGAACCCTGTGTAGTCCTTTGCCAGCTCTGGAAGAGTGTGACTGGTGCAGGTGAGGATTAAGGGAGCTCCAGTGAGCCACGCAGGGGTGTACTTCCCGGAAAGCCAGGCAAGGAGGAAGTGGCCACACACACATTTGGATGGAGGGCGGGAAGAGGGCCAGCTCCCGTAAGGAAAGTCGGCATGAGAACACAGCTTCTCCAGACACAGGATGGTGATAGGTGGTCTCCGTGACACTCAGCACACTGTCAGCATGAGACAGACTCTTTACTAGCTTTCTCCTCTTAGTGGGATACTGGGACCTTAGGCTGACCCAGGCCCTGACAGGGCCCAACACTATCTGAGGGTCTTGCTGTGACAGATTAGAGATGGAACTTTTTATCAAGGCCTTTGACAGAACAAGATACTAGAGACAGACCGGAAGTCCTTCACTCAGGATCTACCCTTCCATCCTTCCTTCCACCTTCCTTCTTCTACCCTTCCGTCCTTCCTTCCACCCTTCCTTCCTTCTACCCTTCCTTCCTTCCTTCCTTCCTTCCTAGAGAGCAGTTTTTTGTCTTGGGGTTGGGCTCTGATTGAGTAAACCAATAGTTCTACTATCCTGTTATTGGCTTAGTGTGGGTCATGTGACCCAATCCTAGCCAATAAGAAATGAGAGGATGGCCATTGAAAAATCCCAAGATATAAAGACAAACAGCTACGAAAATGGCCTCTCTTTTGTTGTGAGAGTCACTAGATGACAGCTAGAACCATGATTGCTAAGTGAGCCAGAGCCAAAGGGTCAGAGAATGGCTCTTCAAGATGATGCTGACGTGTCAGGTGTGGTGGTAGCCACCTTTAATTCTAGCACTTGTGAGACTGAGGCAGGAGGATCGTGAATTCAAGGCCAGACTGGGCTACATAGTGAAATTCTAACCTATCAGTCGGGAGACGCGGCTCAACAATAGTGCATTTGTTTAGCATGCACAAAGCCCTGGGTTCCATTCCCAACAACGAAAAACGGAGTTTCGAGGCCAAATTGGTCAGCATGCATTTGCCCTTCAGCATCCTCTTATCACTGAAGCCGTTGTCTTGGACGCATCTGATCACAGCTGACTCACCTGAGCGGGTGGACGAGCAAACACTGTCCATCCGTGAGGACTGAGAAGTCCACCACTGACAGACACATCTCAGCCTTCACCCACGACGACACATACCAGAGAGACTTGGTTTGTTTTGATTCACGGATTTGGAATTTTAGATCATCATGGATTGATCCAGTTGCCTGGGGGCCTGTGGAGGCTTAGTTTGACTTATAGTGTGAGGTACAAGCCCATCAATGGAGGGGATGGATCAGCTGCTCTAGCTGAGGCTGCAGGGGTGTGTGTCAGCTGATAATATTGTGAATGTCAGGGCTCCCTCATCCTTTTCTTTCAGGCTAGGACCCCTAGCCCGTGGAATGTCCTTACCCATGTCCAGGGTAGGTTTTCCCACCTCGATTAAGCCTCCCCTTAATGGGCCTCTCATCACACACACACACACACACACACACACACACACACACACCACGCACGCACGCACTGAGAGCCTGGTATCCTAGGTGGTTCTGAGTCCTGTCAAGGTCACTACCAGAGAATAAAAGAGAGAAAGAGACAAATACCCCATTGGAGGGCACACACCCAGGCATGGTGCCCTCCTACTAGGCCTTGCTTCTTAATGCTTCCACCACATCCCAACAGTTCCACCCTGGTGTCTAAGCCTCTATCATTCAAGCCTCTGGAGAGGCTGAAGTTACAAACTGTCGCTAAGAACAGTAGGCACATTAGATAATTTCCACAAAAGTTCCTAATTCAGCCTTCCGGTTATTTACTTTTGGAAATGTGTTCTCACTCCCAGACCATGCGTGCTGAGTCAGCCTGAGAGGTATACTGTGATCTAGGATTCATTGTCAGCAAAGAAAAATGGCCGCTAGGCATATGAGCATTCTGTCAGAACCTTTCCCTGTGGGTACCCCAGCTTCACATCAAACAAGAAAGGCTACCACAAGCCATTAGGCCTCTCAGAAGGTTTTTAAGGGTCTCAGGCCCTGAGCTAGCACCATATCCTTCTCTCTGGGGAGGAAATCCCGAAGTTACGTCACAGGGAGCATGAGAACAGGGATCTCAGGGATGAAGGACTTGTGGTAAGAACAGGAAACATGCAAAGACAAAAGCCACTGCCAAGGCCCCTGAGCCTCTTGACCCTGTGAATCCGAACACCACTAAAGAGGACAAGCCAGAGATGGAGCTAAGTCTGGTGGCACACGCCTTCAATATCTAGCACTCAAGAGGCAGAGGCTGAGTTCGAGGTTAGCCTGGTCTACAGTGTGCATTCCAGGACAGTCAGGAGCCTACACGGAGAAACCCTGTCCAAAAAAGGAAAAAAAAGAAAAAAAAAAAGAAAGAAAGAAAGAAGAAAAAAAAGAAAAGAAAAAGTAATGTAATCTCATCAATCCTTGGTAAAAAAATAACTCCAAACGTCACCTCCCCACCAGAAGCCAGTGTGCCCTGAAGCAATGAGATTTGGCTCCAGTGATGAGTCAGGTTGGTGGGGGCAGTTCTCAGGCCTCCCCAGCCACCAGGCAGGCTCCTGAGTTCCAGTGTCTGCATTCACTCTGCCTCGGTTTCCCCCACTGCAGCCGCCGTTGTTGGAATTCCTCATCATTATTCCCCCCATGAAGTACTATCACCCTTGAGCTCAAGGCCCCGCCCACACCCGCTTCCTCGGCTCAAGGCCCCGCCCACATCTGCTTCTTTGGCTCTGGCTCCACAGTCCTCCACAGCTGCCCCCCCCCCCCCGTGTCTTTCCAGCAGGGACGGTTAAAGATTTAATAGTTGAAGAGTGTAAGGAGAGCCCCGATTATTAAGACCTCATTTCTCTTTGAAAATATCTCCTGCAGTATTCCGCTCCATGATTAAAGCTAAGTTTCACCTATCTAAATAAATGGGGAAAGGCTGTTTGACTCTGGTGTCCTCGACTGACTCTTCAGGGCTACTGCACTCTGCCACAAGATTGATTTACACCTCCTGGGCTTTCTAAACTCATTTTCTTCTTCTCTCGGGCCTCACTGGCCAAGTCACCGACCTTCCCAATATATCAGCCGTCTGCGGATGCACAGACAGGTCAACCAGATGCCGATGCCCATTGGCCAATCCCTAAATACGGGTTTATATATATTCTAGACATGCAGCGACAGCTATACTTAGGATGTGGATTTCAGTCTCAATGGACCACAGTGAGCTCATCGCCTCTGGAAATCCTGGAGCATCATCAGTCTAGCAACAATGCCAGGCATCTCTCCATGCCAGGGTGTCAAGGTCCTCTGAGTGGCCCCCTGTGGGAGGTATCCTGAGGGCTGAGGCCGTGGTGAGGGTCAACAGGAAGAGGGGAAGAAAGGCTGACCCTGCTGAGTCACTTCAGGTGACATTGACACAGTCCTTGCAGAGACACACACCCTGAGCTTTTCTTTCGAGAGTCAGTCAGATACCACACTCTGAATGTTGGCTGTCTCAGAGCTACGGTGTCCTATTGGTGTCAAGCAGACGCTTGGTGGTGCAGTGCAGGGAGCTTTGCAGATCTCCTTGACAAATATGCACAGACACAATAATAGCCGTTGGGATAGATGAGCAACTGCAGGAGATACTCGCAAGGCAGGATGGATGAAAGCTGAAAATTTCCTTTCTGTGGCCACCCTGTGTGGTTAGACTCCTAAGAGATTGCTGTCCTCAACGTAGACCACTTAGACCAGTGGATCTCAACCTGTGGGTCGTGACCCCTTTGGGGGTCAAGAGACCCTTTTATGGAGGTCACATATCAGATATCCTGCATATCAGATATTTATACTATTGCTTATAACAGTAGCAAAATCACAGTTATGAAGAAGCAATGAGAATTATTTTATGACCGGGAGTGACCACAGCGTGAGGAACTGTATCAAAGGGTCACAGCACCAGGAAGGTTGAGGCCTTAGACCCAAGTGTAGCAAAGGACAGTGTTTTAACTCAGTCAGTGTACAGTATGGCCCTGTCCTTTCCACTCCTTAATCCACTCCTAGAAGCCTCTAGGGCCAGCAGGATCAGATTTGCATTTGTCAACCAGGAAGTTGCAGGTGACCTGGCGTGTAGCTCTGAGAACCCCTTGGGCTGCGGGTCAGTTGCTTCTGGGGCCAGAGTCAGGGTTAAAGGTCAAGGAACTGGACGCCACGGTGTCCTGGAATGGAGCCAGGAATGGAGCCGAGAAACAGATTGGTGAAGTGGAGCAGGTGAGTGCAGAAGGGCCCAAGGCAGAGTCACCTGAAGGAGGGGACAGAGTGTCTAAGGGTGTGCCCAGTGCAGAGTCACCACTGAAGGAGAGCCTGTGGAGCTCAGTTCTGGTTGGTTTGGTTTGGTTTTGAAACAGAGTCTCATGTAGCCAAGGTTAGCCTCACATTTACTATGTATCTGAGGTTGACCCTAACCCCTGATCTTCTTGCTTCTACCTCCCTAGAACATTACCACACAGCTTTAGGTGGTGCAGGGGATTAGACCCAGAGCTCCCTGTGTGCTAAGCAAGTACTGTAACTAGAGTTACATCCACAGCCCCATGGGTTGGCCATGATCCAAGGAGGATATGACACTACCAAGGACTAGAGCAAGGGTGTTTGTGTGTGTCTGTGTGTGTGCATGTGTGTGAGGTGCCAGTGTGTGCACGTGCATGTTCGTACACATGCATATGTGTGTGCACTCGCATATGGGGTACATGTGTGTGTCTGTGTGTGCATGTGTGTGTACATGTGCATGTGTGTATGCATTTGCATGTGGGGTTCATGTGTGTATCTGTGTGTGTGTGTGCATGTGGGCTGTGTGTGTGTGCATGTGTGTGTGCACGTGTGTGTTGCATGTGTGCATGTGCATGTGCATGGGTGTAAAAATGGGGGCATTCCTTTTCTCCTGGGGTCTCTTCATTCTGTAGCACCTCCTACCCACATGTATCTGAAGCCCAGGGCACAGCCATGCTGCAGGCCCTGTCCCGGAAGACCAGTGCAAAGCCACTGGTCTCAGCTGTGCTTCAAGAGAGCCAGTGACTCAGTGCTAGGTCCAGGTTTCCAGGAAAGAGTCTTAAGGAAATCATCGTTATGAACAGAGAACTTCTGTCTTTAGGTCCCAATAAAGTTATTTTCACTTTGAATTGAGGAAAACTGAATATCCTGAACGTTCATTTTCCCATGTGGACTCAGGATTTTAAAAGGCTCTTCCTTGCATCCTGAAGTGTGTGGCTTCGGTCTCACTTCTACCCTTCAGCCCCACCTGACCCCTAGTGGTACCCAGCTGCCTGCTGCCTATACTCTTGGAGAGAAAGGTTAGACAGCCTGGCAAGAGACCTCCTGGACACATAGGTGTTGTTTAATCTGGGTCCTGAGAAATACTCAGAAGAGAGAAGCCATCCAGTACGTCTGAAAAAGGAGGGTCTCTGTTCAGTGGATGCCGATAACAGTAATGATGACAACCTCCTCCATCAGGAGGGCCTCCTGGGTTTATCCCGTGGCTCCCTTAATCTCTACTCCAATGGAATGGGTACATTATTTCTGTTTTTGAGATAAGAGAACTGAAGCCTCCTCCCAAAAAAGGGAGCTACTTCTCATGGATCACACAACTGCTAATTAGTGAGCTGGTGTGTGTGCACATGTGTGTGTGTATGCACGTGCACGTGTGCATGCAGCATCCTCTGGCAAAATCTTCACTCTCTAGTGTCTCTTCCTAGCCATGGTCCTTCCTCTCTCCAGCCTCCTATCTGTGCCCCTCACCGATGTGGGCAGTTCTAGGAAACCCTACAATTGAGCCTGTGTACCCAACATGAAACTTGCCTATGGCCTTGTTCCAGAGACCCCAGTGACTCCTCAGAGAGCCCCACCTGAGCCCTGACCACCACCACCCTTCCCCACTGCAGCCCTCAGGTTGCTGCCGAGAGTAGCAGTGCCCGGTGACTGAGGAGTCACCTTGATGAGAAGCCTGCCTGGTCCCCACCAGGCTTGGCTCAGGCCAGGGCAGGAGGCTCCCTGGGTTTCATGGGGCTTACTGATCTTTAACCTCTCGGGGAGGTTGGATGCCTCCAGACCTTCCTATTGTGGGTCACTACATCCAGTCAGTTCACTTTCCTCCCCAGGGGCCATGCTGCTGAGAACCCCGCCTGAGCAGGACCCCGTCTGCATTTTCAGTGGCCCTGTACTGTGCCCCAGTTTCTACACAGACATGGTAGACATGTCCACAGGACCAGGCCAGGACTAGCTTTAGGCTCTCAGACCCAGGTTTCCTCCCTTTCTTTTCCTACCAATTCCCTTTCTTTTTCTTTCTTTCTTTCTTTCTTTCTTTCTTTCTTTCTTTCTTTCTTTCTTTCTTTTTCTTTTCTTTCTTTTTGGATAACGGTTCTCTGTGTAGCTCTGGCTATCCTAAGAACTCACTTTGTAGAACAGGCTGGCCCCAAACTCAGAGATCTGCCTTCGTCTACCTCCCCAGAGCTGGGATTAAAGTCATATACCACCACCACCCATCCCTTTCCTTCCTTCCTTCTTTCTTTCTTTCTTTCTTTCTTTCTTTCTTTCTTTCTTCCTTCCTTCCTTCCTTCCTTCCTTCCTCTTTCTTTCTTTCTTTCTTTCTTTCTTTCTTTCTTTCTTCCTTCCTTCTTCCTTCCTTTCTTCTTTCTTTCTTTCTTTCTTTCTTTCTTTCTTTCTTCTTCTTCCTTCCTTCCTTCCTTCCTTCCTTCCTTCCTTCCTTCTTCCTTCCTTCCTTTCTAGTAATACACATTGAACCCACTGAGATATCTCCCCAGCTCTCTTCTTTTTGTATTTTCATATGGGGTCTCACTAAGTGGTCCAGGCTGGCTTCAATTCTTCTGTCTCAGTCTCGAAAGAAGTTGGGAATACAGGCCTGTACCAGGCTAGATGGGCATAGATTTTTCTGGTAACAGGCATACAGGCAGAACTGTTTAGGAGTGTCAGGGTATACTGACCCGGGACACCTTAACCCCTGCCCCAGCAGTCATGAGTAGGTACCCATCCCTTCACACGAGCTGAAACAGGTGTTCTGTGAACCCCAATCTTAGAACGGCCGCCTGTGCCCCATGAAGACTGGGTCTTGCTAAGATGTTCCAGCAGGGCTAGTCCTGGTGTGACCAGATTTAGGGTCAAAGCCTAGAGGCCCTAACAGGCTAGGCTCCGCCCACCACCCTTCCTCAATCCACCAATTAAAGAGATAGATGCGTTATAGGGGAAAGCAGAAAGAGGAGATTCATTCAGTGTGGCCACACTGGGATAAAATAAGGTAGCCCAGTGACTCCAGGCCATCATGGGGGACCTATCATGAGGGTTACCTTAAATAGGCAGTAAATATGCCTAGTCTTAAGAAGTCCTGGTTAAGGCGTGGGCTCATCTGTTACTGGCTTGTCTTGTTTTAGCGCCTGGCTTCCAGTGTCTGGCCAATTGTCAAAGCGTGAGGAAGATAAGCTCCACTCTGGCCGGTCTCAGCCCAACCCTTTCCCCCAGCATGAGATTCCCATGGAAACTCCAGTTCCTTGGGGTCTGTTGTCTCAATAGCCTGACACCAGGGTCTCTCTTCACTTCCACCAGGACAGTGACCGGGTACCCACAGAGGTGACCACCCCTGCCCCCCGGGGTTCAGTGGCTCTCCTGGGCCGCCCTATTTTCTTTTTTTCAGTCTTTCATATGATTTTATTTTTCCCTTCAACCATAATAATATGATACCCAAATTTTGTCTTAACTGGTGGGTCTGTAAACACAGGCTTATCCATCCCACTCACAGGCAAGGCAAATGCTGCTTCTTGAAATGGCCCCACCATAGATCCTCTGGTCATCCAACCCAAGTCACCCCCTTGTCTGGCTTTATCTTCACTATATTGTGTGGCCACTTCACTGAATCTCATCCCAGACTTTAACTTTTCCATGGCTTCCATGATTTTCCCTGTTTTTCCCATAGAATATGTCTGACCTTTACTGCACTGCCACCACCTTTAGGACCCTGCGACTTCTTGTCAGCACTGTCACTCCCAGAGGCTGCACCTCCTTTCCCTCCTTTTCCAGAACCATTTTTCCCCTTTGGCGGCATCTCTTAAGCTTGCAATTGAACTCTCCCAGGGTCCGGCCCTATTTATTCCCCCATATTAACTGCCTGAACCAGGCCTTGTTTCTTAGAGTGTTTTTGCCAGATCCTCTGACCTCTGACCTTTGACCTCTCTGAGCTTCCCCTTCCTTACCCAGAAAGGGATCTGAGAATGGACTGTATGACCAGCTTTCTAAGAGGGTCCCCAGCTTTCTAAGAGGGTCCTTAGAGCTGTCATGGCTTTAGACACATCCAAATCAGGTGGGGGCGGGAAGGCCATTTAATCCTCCCTTCCCCGGGGTCCAGTCCAGAGGTTAGCTCTTCAAGATGTGTCACAAGCCTCCACAAACCAGGCGCTGGGGTCCAGATATCATTTACTGATTTGTGGTACAACTTTTGCCTTGCTGATGCCTGTTTGCTGCCTTTGAGTTTGCACAGGTTTCTCCAACCACACTCCCCGCTGCTTCCTGCCTAATTCAGGCAAAAACCAGAATGTTCTGCCTTGCACGCACTCAGCCACTGCCGCAGCACAAGCTGGATGGATAATGGATGGCAGGCCCTGCCCCCACCTGCTCTGGGAAAACAAACATCGTGATTAGCCAGAAAGACTCAGCCAGGCGGCCAGGAGGGAGGGAAGCCATACTGAGATGTCAGCTTCTGGAACATTCAAGGATCAGAAGCTTGTGATTGGACCCACCCGCCATGGGGACAAGCACTAAGAGGCAGAAGCCTCCAGTCCCCGGGGTCCAGTCCAGAGGTTACTCTTCAAGATGTGTCTGGGCCGTGCACAGACTTTGGGAAACACAGTGGCGTCAGGGACCCTGTGCAGAGCAGGGTCAGGAGCTGCCTAGACCCAGGCTATCTTTGCTGGGGCAGGCTCCTAGCTGCTGCTATACAGACCTTGGGGAGCAGGCTGCTCCTCTGTGGGGTCTGCACAGGGCCCTGGTATTGGGCACACTGAATTTCAAGGCCGTGACCTGAGTTCGGGACCAGATCCTCATCTAACCCAGGTGCCAACTCTGGGGTACAGGCCCTGGACCAGAGATGACAGTGCAGGGCTGGCTTCTGCTGCAAAAGTGGAAATGACACTAGGTGCCCCCCTCCCTCCTCTGGGCCTTGTAGGAACAGGTGACTGTCCCAGCATGGCCCTGGGGAAGAGAGGTCTTCAGGGCCTCAGAGGCTGTGCTGTGCTGGGGTGGCATGCTTACAGCATCCTTGGAGCTAAAAATAGACAGACCCTGGACTGGTGAGGTGGCTCAGCGGTTAAGAGCACTGGCTGCTCTTCCAGAAGTTGAGTTCAATTCCCAGCAACCACATGGTGGCTCACAACCATCTAAGGGGGGATGATATGATACCCTCTTCAGGCAGGCCAATGTATATGCAGTGTACATGAAATAATACGTTACAATTAATAATAATACTCATACATTAAATTAATAAAGCTAAAAAAAAGACATTTTAAAAAAATAGACAGACCCTTGTAAGCAGCTCTGCCTGGCCATGCCACGGGTGGTGGCTACCAGAATAAGCAAGTAGACTCTAAAACGGAGTGGGTGTGCACGTCTTCTGATAAGTTTCCCAGTGGGAAGTAGAGGATGACCCAGTCAGAGGAAGGGCTGGGCCACAGTACAACTAAGTGACAGGTCACACAGACTCAAGAGTTGGTGAAGGGCCAGTCCAGAGAACCAAGAGGCCCCATCTCAGCTTGCTGGCTTCTAGGGCTGGAACTGGGGTCCTGGCCCCTAAACTGCTATGTCCAAGCTGAGCCCCCCACACACACCCTAGGTACCAGGGATCTGATCTCAGGTGTGGGAGGAAGGTGAACACGGCAGAGAGCAGATGGTTGGAGCTGACCGAGACATGGGGGTCAGCAGAGGACTAGGCTCCCTGGAGCTGATGTTTCCAGAACTGAATGGGAAAGGCAAGGTCCCCGCGAAGGGGTAAAGTTGCAGGCTTGGGAAACACGGGCACAGAGCCAAGACCTTGTAGCAAACTCTAGGAACCCCAGACAGCTGATGAGAAAAGGCTCCTGCCTGTTAGACTTCCAACCTCAAACTTCTTAAGTGACTTGCTCTGCTTGCTAAAAAGGTTCACTCACCAAAACACAGCCACCAGGGCGCCAGGCGTCCCGGTAGAGGCCCAGGCCACACTCTCAGACGTCCAGATCATGTTTTCAAAATATCAACCCTTGTGACTATTTCCAGCTTGGCTGGAGGAGCGGGGCTTTTCATCAGCGAGCCAGAGCAATCAGCTTCAGGGCCTGGAGTTGGACCCCACAGCACCAGGCGCTTGTAGACCTGGGGTAGGTGCTAGTAGGCTGCACTGAGGCTCTACTTCACTGGGAGGTATAGGTTTGCCTCCTGCAGAGCTGACTAGACGGCCAAAGGCTAATGTGGGATTTGAGCACGTGACCCCCTCAGCCCAACCTGTGTCCAGCAAGCCTTTCTCCTTCCGCTGGGCCAGCATCAGGGAACTTTGGCAGAAGTCCCTGCTTTTGCACTGACAAAGATGCCCACAATTGAAGCCCAGGTACTACCTGGTCCTGTAACTGGAGGAGACATAACAGCATGGTAGGGGCACTCAGAAGCCAAGGGTTCCCGGCAGGGGGCACTAAGCCAGTTCTCATGCCCTGGGGTCCACGCTTTAGCCAATGGTTATTTATTAGCTTTTCTGTCAGTGCTGGGAGTGGGTTGTTAAAATCTCCAGCAATTCCGATCCATTCTTGCCTCCCCTTTGTTCCAAAGCCTTTGCTTCCTGTGCTCCGATGCTTCTTACAGAGGCATGCATATTCATAGCTGTGACATCCTTCTGATGAGATGACCTTTCTATTGTAGAAGCTCTCCCTCTCTGTCGCTCACAATGCACTTGCCTGGAAGCCTATTTCCTGCAACGCTTAACAGCCTGCCAGCTGCCAGGCCCCACAGTTGCGTGGAAGTCTTTCTATATTCTTTTCCTTCCAACTTTTCTGTGCTGTCTCTGAACTGGGGCCGTAGCATAGAGCTTCCTAACACTCATGAAGCTCTGGGTTCTGCTCCCAGTACTGTGTAAACTAGGCGTGGTGCTGGATGTCTGCAGCACTTGGGAGGTGGGGGCAGAAAATTAGAAAAACTTAGAAGTCCAAGGTCGTCTTTGGTTACATAGTAAGTTGAGGCCAGCCTGGGCTACATAACATTCTGTCTCAAAGACAAACAAAAATGAAACAGCCCGATACAGTGTATCTCTTAAAGATAACATGTCAGAGTCTTATTCTTTACTCTTTGATTTTCTTTTGGTCCTGGGGATTGAACTGGGGACCTCATGCATGATAGGCAAGCAGTGTCCCACTAAGCCACATCCATAGTATATTAGCCAGGCTTCTCTAGAGGAACAGAACTGACAGTGTATGTATATGTGTAGTGTGTAGTGTGTGTGTGTGTGTATGTGTATGTGTGTGTAAAGGGGATTTATTGGAGTGACTTACAAGCTAAGTCCAACAATGTCTCTCTACCAATGAAAGGTCCAGGAATCCAGTAGCTGTTTAGTCCACCAGGCTGGCTGTCTCAGCTGGTCTTCAGTATGTGCCAGAATCCCAAAGAAGCAAGCTCTAATGCCAGTGAAGGAATGGACTTGCTAGTGAGAGGAACAGAACTGATAGTATATGTATGAATACGTATGTGTGTAGTGTGTGTGTGTATAAAGGGGATTTACTTAAACAGGCACAGAGAGCAAGCTTTCTTCTTTCGTGTACTTTCTATAGGCTATCAACAGATAGTATGGCTGAGACTAAGGGCAGATCTTCCAGTCTCAAACGATCCAGAGTAAGGGTGGGTCTTCCTACTTCAAATTATTTAATTCAGAAAAAATAAAATCCTCATGGGTCTACCCAGCCTCTTCTGTTTTAGTTAATTCCAGATGTGCTCAAGTTGACAACAAAGAATAGCCATCACACCCAGCAACGTGCTAGGTCAAGAAAAAAAATATCTGGGACTGGAGAGTAGCTCAGCAGGTCAGAGTTCTTGAAAGGACCCAGGTTTGGTTCCCAGCACCCACATGGCACATAACAACCACTTGCAACTCCAGTTCCTGGGATCTATCGCCCTCTTGTGGACTCTAAAGATACTACACATGCGCTGCACACATCTGCATACAGCGAAACAAAAATAAAATAAATGCTTTAAAAATCCAGTGTGTTGCGATGAAGAGATGGCTCAGTGGTTAAGAGCACTGACTGTTCTTCTGGAGGTCCTGAGTTCAAATCCCAGCAACCACATGGTGGCTCACAACCACCTGTAATGGGATCTGATGCCCTCTTCTGGTGTGTGTGAAGACAGCAACAGTAAACTCACATAAATAAATCTGCCAGGCGGTGGTGGCACACGCCTTTAATCCCAGCACTTGGGAGGCAGAGGCAGGCGGATTTCTGAGTTCGAGGCCAGCCTGGTCTACAGAGTGAGTTCCAGGACAGCCAGGGCTATACAGAGAAACCTTGTCTTGAAAAACCAAAAAATAAAAATTAAAAAAAAAATAAATCTTTTAAAAAAATCTAGTGTGGTAATCTTAACTTCCTTGTGTATGTATGCAATCACATGTGTACTTGTGTATAGTGTACTTGCTTGTGTAGTTGTGTATGTGTGTACTCACTTGTGTGCTTGTGCATGTGTATACTCACTTGTATACTTATGTATGTGTGCATTCACTTGGCATACTTGTGCATGTGTACACTCACTTGTCTACTTGTGTGTGTAAGTGTGCTCACTTGTGTGCTTGTGTATGTGTGTGCTCACTTGTGTATTTGTGGATGTGTACACTCATTTGTGTACTTGTGGATGTGTGCACTCACTTGTGTACTTGTGTGTTGTATACTTACTTGTATACTTGTGCATGTGTACACTCACTTGTGTACTTGTGCATGTGTGCACTCACTTGTGTACTTGTGTGTGTGCACTCACTTGTGCAGTTGTGTATGCTATATGTGATGTTGGGAACTGGACACCAAAACTTGCAAATGCTAGACAAGTGCTCTGCCACGGAGTATGTTGTGCTCAGTCCTTGTTTTGTTTGGTTTTTGTGACAGGGAATTACTCTGCAACAATCTCTGAAACTTGCTATCCTCCTGCCTCAGCAGCCCAAGGGTAGGAATCACAGGTGTGTGAAATCGGGCGACCTCTGATCTTCCCGTGCAGTGGGGTGTCTCCCATCAACAGGAACTTACCTGGAGTCTGTCTCCTCGCCTTCTGTCTGCAGCTGCTGCTCGAAGCTTTTGTGCTGACGTGATACTTCTCAGTATTCCGTAATTTTCCTATTATGTGTGGTGACAGATATTTTTAATGATGGCTCCAGAGATTAAACTTGAGTTTATCCCAGCATACTCAGAATTAGAATCAAATTACTTCAAGTAAAATATAGCAACAGTGAGTTTTCATTGGCTCTACCCTGAGTGCTGTCCTCATCTGTAGCATTTATATCAGAAAGTCAACACAGCATGAGTGTTTGTCCTTTGTGTGTTTTGAGACAAAGTTTCACTCTGTGGCCCAGGCTTGCCTGGAACTCACTACATAGTCCATGCTGACCTGTAACTGGCATGGAGCCACTGAATGTCTCAGTAGGGAAGGCTGTGTGTTGCCAAGCCGGATGTCCTGAGTTTGATTCCCCGTGGAAGGAAAGAACTGACTCCTGCAAGCTATCTTTTATCATAGCTTGGTGTCTATGGCTCTGATAAAGACCATGACCAAAGGCAATTTGGAGAGGAAAGGGTTAATTTTGCTTACCTGTCCCAGGTCACACTCTATTGTTGGGGGAAGTCAGGGCAAGAACCTGGAGGCGGGAGCTGATGCAGAGGCCATGGAGCTTGCTGCTTGCTGGCCTGCTTCCCATGGCTGGCTAAGCTTGATTTTATACATCCCAGGACCACCTGCCCAAAGGTGGCCCCGCCCACAGTGGGCTGAGCCTTCCCTTATCACTCATTAACCAAGAAAATGCCCCTGGGGGCTGGAGAGATGGCTCAGCAGTTAACAGTACTTATTAATTTTATAGAGGACCTGGGTTCCATACCCAGCACCCACATGGTGGATTACAACTATTCATAATGCCAGTTCAAGGGATCTCATGCCCTCTTCTGACCTTCATGGTCACCAAACACATACGTGGTGTACATGCATGTGAGCAGGCAATATTACTCACACATAAAATAAAATAAATCTAATAAACATTTTAAAAAGAGAAGAAAATGTTCTCACAGGCTTACCTACAGGCCAATTTGATGAGGATATTCTTAGTTAAGTTCTTTCTTCTCGAATGACTTGTGTAAAGTTGACGAAAAACTAACTGGCATATCTTTTGACCTCCAGAATACTAGACAGATAGATAGATAGATAGATAGATAGATAGATAGATAGATAGATAGATAGATAGCGTTTTTTTAAAAGACAACAATAAGAACAAAACACTAGAAAACAAAATTGGGCATGGTGCCAGCATAAGCCAGTAATTCTCTAGCTTGGAAGGTGGAGGCAGGAGAATCAGATATTCAAGGCCACCCTCAGGGGATGCTAGAGAGAGTTCAAGATCTTAAGACCATGTTCCAGGTACCTTGTCACGGTGCGTGATTTTAATTCCAGCACTTGGGGGGCAGAAGCAAAAGCATCTGTATCAGTTTGAGGCCAGCTGGTCTACACAGCCTACATTAAAACGTTCCAAGCTAGCCAGGGATATGTAGTAAGTCCTATGTCAAACAGACCAAACAAAACACCTCTGTCTCAAAAAAAAAAAAAGGAGGAAAGAGAGAAAGAAACAGAGTCTGTTGCCTTCAGTACTGTCTTTGCCTTGTCAGTGCTGAACCAATGAACTCAGTTCTTCTCAACTTGCTGGAGCAGTGCTGAGTGTCGTCAATAAAGGGCAGAGGAGGGACACTGCGTTCTTCAACGAGTTCTTTGCAGAAGTCACGGGTCCCTTATTCCCTACCAACCCTAGACCCAGCCTGAATTATCTGTCAAGTTTCTTCCCTAGTGCCAGGTGGCTCCAGGCCCCAGCGGCTTGAAGGTCCACCCCTGGGCAAGGGGCCGTGTCCCACGCTAAGCCCTCCCTTCCCCCCCCAGCGCTGCACTCTTGGTTCCTGCCTTTCCTGAGGGCCTCTTCTACCCATTTTATTAGCTATCTTCTTTACCAGCTTGTAACTCTTTGTAAGATCTCTAAGTTACAATAAAGAATGAGAAATATAAACACACACACACACACACACACACACACACACACACACACACGAAGATGCCAAGATGAAACAAACCCATTACTTTCTATCTTTCTATGCTATCCTAAAAATTCATTAAAAACAAAACAACAAAACCCTTCCTGTTCAAATTACAAGCCCAGACAGTTGCCTATAGATCTGAGATGATACTCCTGGGACCATCTTTCTTCACCCTCCCTTCCTCCCTCTCTTCCTCCCTCCCTCCTCCTCTTCCTCCCTTCCTCTCTTCTTCCTTCATTCCCCCTCCCTTCCTTTCTTTCTTCCTTCCTCTTTCCCTCTTTTCTTGTTCCCTCTATCTCTCTCTCCCTGCTCCTCTTGTTTTTTTGGATAAAAAAATTATTTAGGTGTGTGTGTGTGTGTTTGTTGTCGTCTGCTTTTGTATCTGTGCACTGTCAGGCAGCCCTAGTGCCTGACAGCATCAGATACCCTAGCACAGGAGCTACAGATTATTTCAAGCTGTTATGTGGGTGCTTAGAATTGAACCTGGATCCTTAACCACTGAGCCATCTCTCCAGTCCTTGTTCTTATTGGTTCGAGACAGTGTCTCACTCTGTAGCCCAGGCTGACTTCCAATTCAGAATCCTCCTGCATCTGCCTCCAGAACACCAGAATGTGTCCCAGGCCTGGGCCCTGGTAGCCAGCGTCTCACCATCTCTTACCAGGAGGAGCTGCTGGTGGCAACTGTCCCAGTTTCTGTTTTAGAAAATGCTCTTTTGACTTCATTTTGAGAAGCTCCATTTGGAGGCAGAGTTCTGGCTGGGCAGACTCTGTACCATACTGGTAGCCTCCCTTCTCAGGGGTCTCCGTTGGGAAGACAGCTGCCCCCAGCACAGCTGCCCCACATAGCTGCCCCAGCACAGCTTGTTGTGTCTATTTGGCAGCTGTGCCTGGTGTTTTTACTTTGGGTTCAGTGAGATTCTTGGATTTTTTAATTTAATAATGTCCATCAAACCTGGGATAGTTTTTTTTTTTTTTTTTTTTTTGGTTTTTTCGAGACAGGGTTTCTCTGTGTAGCCCAGGCTGTCCTGGAACTCACTCTGTAGACCAGGCTAGCCTCGAGCTCAGAAATCTGCCTGCCTCTGCCTCCCAAGTGCTGGGATTAAAGGCGTGCGCCACCACCGCCCAGCCAAGACAGTTTTATTATTTAAAAAAGCATATTTACTACCCATTTCTCCATCTCTCTGTTCATTGGTGGTGGTGTTTTGGTTTTTGAAATGAAATTTCTCTGTGTAGTCCTGGCTATTCCTTGTAGACCAGGCTGGCCTTGAACTCACAGAGATCAGCCTGCCTCTGCCTCCCGAGCAATAGGACTAAAGGTGTGCGCCTACGTCGCCTGGCGTCTCCATCTCTTCTTATGAGACACATTACATCTGTTGGTTCATCTATGTTGTACCTTGTTAGGAATTCCTTCCTTTCAAGGGCTGAATAATCCTCCAGTGTCTTGCTAGCCCCCTCAGTCCCTCCATTCCGCAGTGGATGGGCTCCTGCATCATTTCTGCCCACCAACCGCTGTGAGCACAAGGGTAAAACTCCAGCCCATGCTTTCAATTCAATTGCTTCCAATTTTTGGGCATGTGCCCAGAAAAGGAATTGCTGGACCATATGGTAATTCCATTTTCAATTTTTTTTTTTTTGGAGGAATTCAATACCCTTTCAGTAAGAACCTCTCTGCTTAAATTGATCAGAATTCTGCAAATGACAGAGTGTGTGTGCCCAGCTCCAGTGTGCAGCGGGCTCTGTGCCCCAGGAGCAGCAGGCTGAGCTCCCAGGCTCAGCCTACCAGGAAGGCAGAGCCAGGGTGGAAGCTAATTCTCTTAGTTCCAGGAAGCAGGAGAGAGACCAAAGAGAGAAGAAGGGTTGCTGTCAGCGAGGTCTGCCCCATCCATTCTCAGTGAGGCTATAACAGATGCTGCCCATCTGAATGGTTTGGAATGGGAAGAGAATTGACCAACCCAGTGTTTATTGACAGCTGACTCCTGCTGCAGCTCCTGGCCACACATCCATGGCGATTTGTTCTTGAGTAGCACTAGGAGAGTGGAGGGGTGGTCCAAGGCCAGGAGGACAAAGGCTAGCTAGGAAGGGAAACACTATCAATATCCAGTTGAGTCTGGATCAGAAGGCAGAGAGCTGCGGCAGCAGGGACAGGATGAGCTGGGACTGCAAGGCTGAGAGCAGAAGGAATGGGGCGTGAGTGAGAATGTGATTGGATGCTCGGACCGGACCGTGGAGCTAGGCTGGCGCTCCTGAACTGTCAGAACTCTAGAGCCCCGGGGAGGAGCAACTCCCAGCAGCACTTGCAGCCATCCCCGGGAGATGCACTATGAAGTCTGGGCACGCAGAGCTGACTATTTGAACTGTAGGGTTATCCCACAGAGCACTTCAGGGCCAGGAGCCTAGTGCCTGGCTCCACAGGGTCGGCACCCATGGCTCTAGGGTGCCCAAGAACTAGATCTAAGGAAGGCCATTGGGGTGGGGGTTAATAATACACCAGAGAGGGTAGTGCAATCCCTCTGGAGGTCACAGTCCAAGGGCCTCAGAGAGCTCCAGCTCCGGGTGTATGAGGAGGGGGAGGAGCTGGAGTTACAGGCCCGTCAGCACACCAGCCTCAGCGACCCACCATCTACGAGTCGCTGGAACAGGAACAAGAGGGACTAATGCTTTGCCTCTGGCTCAAAGCCTCTGTTTGCTGGCAGGGTGAGCCAACAGCCTCTCAGGAGGACACAATGGAGGAGGTGCAGCCTCTTGCCTCCTCCCTCACCGTGGCTAAACTGCAGCATGTGGCTCGCTTCCCAAAAGCCCCAGACAGCAGCTCATGAGTCCAATGCCGAGTCCCAGGCTGCAGCCTAGCTCTCTGGCTATACCGTCTTGCCATCCTCTTAGACTCTGGCACAGGAGGGCCATCCACCAGCTTCTCTCTCTGACTGGGCCAAAGGTCTAAGGTCTTTGCTTCCTCTGCTCATCCTAGACTCTAGTCCCCACAAGGTTGAGTCTCATCTGCCATGGGACTCAATCGAGGGCCTGACGAGGGTGTTTGTATCTGAGTGGGTCAATTGTCGGTGCCCTGTGAGCCATGGCGGCCATAGGACTCCTGTTCTCTCATTCTACCAGGTGTGTCCATGCTGACACTGACCCCGGTCTTTCCCATCAGCATTTCCTTCTTGCCTCACAAACATCATGAAGTGGACGGAGTAGCTTCTGAGTGTGACCAGAGAGGGAGGACGGCCGTCCTTTCCTGCTGCAGTGTGTGCTGGGCAGGAGACACTTAACGGCTTTTTGACTACTCACCCCCCTACCTCTTTCTTGCCAGCTGAGTCTGGTTGAATTTTCAGGTTTATCTACTTAATGTGGATTCTGGAAAGAACAGTGATTTTCTCTGAGTCTGTTGCCATGGAGCCCAGCATTGTTGGGGGATAAAAGGTGTTGACAGTCCAGGGCCCTTTCTGAATGTGATTCTTGATCCATCTACTCACTTAGAGCTTCTTGGGACACCCGCTGTGAGCCTGGAATCCTGGTGCTGTGGATGTAGCCAGCTAAAACAAAGGTCCTTGCATCAAAACCTCTGATTCTGTGGTGGTTTGAATATGAATATTCCTCATAGGCTCTTATTTTGAATGCTTAGTCACCAGGGAGTGGCACTATTTGAAAGGATTAGAAGGATCAGAAGGTGGGGCCTTGGAGGAAGTGTGTTACTGGGGGGTGGGCTTTGAGGTTTCAAAAGCCCATGATAATCTCAGACTTTCTCTCTCTCTCTCTCTCTCTCTCTCTCTCTCTCTCTCTCTGTCTGTCTCTCTCTCTCTCTCTCTCTCCTTCCCTCCCCACCTCCCTCCCTCCCTCCCTCCCTCCTGTGGGATCAGAATGTAGCTCTTAGCTACTGCTCCAGCACCGTGAGTGTGGCCATGGCCATGCTCTCTGCCATGATGATAATGGACTAAACCTCTGAAAGTGTAAGCCAGCCACCAGCTACTTTCTTTTGCCAGGTAATGGTGGTGGACACCTTTAATCCCAGCACTGGGAGTGGGGTGGGGGAGGGGAAAAGCAAGCAGAGTTTGAGGCCAATTTGATCTACAGAGGGAGTTCCAGGACAGCCAGGGCTACACAGATTAAACACTATCTTGAAACAAATAAACAAAACCAAAAATTCTTTCTTTTATTATAGTTGCCTTGCTCACAGCATCTCTTCACAGCAAGAGAACAGTGACTAATACACATTCTAGAGGAGAGAGACCAAAGTACACAAATAAAGTAAGTGTAAGGCACGTTAGGGACTATGGTAGCCCAGGAGGCATGCATGTCCCATGTCTCAGGGCTCTGGTATATAGTCACCAAAGGTTCTGAAGGTCAGAACACACACAGGGGCACAGACCAAGAAGGGTCTGTGTCAGCCAGGGTTCTCTAGAGGAATAGAACTTACAGAATGCATCTCTAGATAGAAATGGGATTATAACGATTTACAGGCTGTGGTCCAGTTAGTCCAACAATGGTCGCCTGTGGACAGAGTCCAAGAATCCCGTAGACCATTTGCTCAGGTTGCATGTCCCGCTGGTCTGCAGTACACGCTAGAATCTCAGAGGTAGGCTGTAATACCAGTGAAGGCCAGCGAGGCGAGGGCGGGAGCTTCCTTCATCCATGTTCTCCTCAGCTCCCTGCAGAAGGTGGGGCCCAGATTAGAGGTGGATCTGTGCAGCTGTCTTTGCTGTTTTGTGAGTTCTTCTCTCTTCCTCCCGTCTCCACCCCCTTTTCTTCCACCCTTTCAACCCCCTAACCCTGGATAGGTGAGAAAAAAAGGATAGAGGGGAAAGGAAAAAAGTCGGGGACCAGAAAGGGGGCGGTGTTATCCCTAGACTACTTCCTGGTGACTGGGGTGTCAAGGTCTTTGGGGCAAGTTTGATCTTTACTGCCAGGATGTTTAATTTCCTCTTGTTGTTTCGTCTTTGCACACAAGTACTTAACAAGCCAACACCAACTACAAACAGCAACCAACAACAACCAACAACCCACAACCAACCGATAACCCACCACCGTTTGGGGCCCTGGCATTTATATATCTTCTAAAAAGTCCTGAGAATTCCAAATGTCACACACTCATAGAAACCATCTGCAGCTGGCAAAACCATGCCCCTGCTGGAGCACAAGGCAAATCATTCTGTGTTTTTAAAAGAAAACCAAAATTCCCAAAATCTCACTACAGATCTTCCCACCTCAAATGATCTAACTAAGCAAAAATCCCTCCCGCATGTACCCAGCCATTTTTGGATTTTAGTTCATTCTAGAAGTAGTCAAGTTGACAACCAAGACTAGCCATCACAGGATTCCCCCAGAGAGACTGATCCAGCCATTGACCAGTGGTTATGCTTTGCCAATGACTGGTATAAGCATGGTCTTTGATTGGCTCTGGACAAAAAAAATGGAAGAGGCTTACTGGGTTCTCTATGAAAGGATTCTTATTTCCTATAAAGATGCTCCCACAAAGACCTTAAAAAATGGGCAATAGTTTTTCCTGTTAATTTATTCACTTTACATCCTGATCATTCCCCCGTCCCCCTCTCACAGTCGCTCCCTCCATCTCTCCTTTCCCTTCTCCTTTGAGAGGGTGGAGGCCCTCTAAGTATCCCCCAACCCTGGCATATCAAGTCTCTGCAGGGCTAGCCAGATCCTCTCCCACTGAGGCCAGACAAGGCAGCCTAGTTAGGAGAATGGAATCCACAGATAAGCAAGAGCTTTAAGGACAGCCCCCACTCCAGTTGCTGGGGGACCCTCATGAAGACTGAGCTGCATATCTGCTGCATATGTGTGGACGGGGGTAGGGGGTTTAGATCCAGCCCGTGTACATTCTTTGGTTGGTGGCAATAGTTTTTAAGCATCCTTTATAAAGCTTGGAAAGCAACCAAAGTATGGTTGCCACCTTCAGGTAAGGCACAGTGGAGGCTGGGCATGGAGAGAGAGGCCCAAGAAACCTGGGGTTCGGGGATGCTGTGGAGCTGGGATTTGAAGCATTTGTTGTTCAGAAAAGGCATCCCAAAGTCTACTTGGAATTTTCTGGGAGGCACTTTGACACCATTTAATCTGCTCATGAGCAGAGTGAGACCACTGAGAGGCCTCCACAAGCTCGGCAGAGATGGGCGTGGAAGTTTGGACGCCATTGAAGTAGAGAGACCGTGATGAAAACCCAGCCCTGAGTTACTTTCCCAGATGTGTCTACACGGGGGAGAGAGAGTGCTACGCCGCCATTAAGAAGGCTGAGCTGCTGAACAGGCCAGCTCGCTTGAGCTCCGCCTCAGTCCGACAGAGTCAGGGACTGTATGTGTGGGGCAGAGAACTATAACACTAGACAGTGTAACCCAGAGCTTCTATAACAAGCACTAGGTGTCTACACAACAAAAATGACAAGACAGGGGAGGGGGGCTGCCGATGGCTCAGCTGTTCAGGGCACTTGCTCCTCGTCCACGGAGCCCAAGTTTGGTTTACTACATCTATCTCAGGTGGCTCACAACAGCCTGGAAATCCAGCTCCCGGGGATCAGATGCTTCTGACCTCCAACTACACTCGTGGAAACCACCTACATGCAGACACATACATACACATAATTAAAAATAAATCTTTAAGCAGATCCAGGGAAGACTAAGATACTGGAGCTACCAGACTTTAAAACAACTGTGATTGGTAGATTAAATGTCTAGGAGGAGGAGAGGTGGAGACGAAGAGATTTTAGTAGGCTTCAGGTCTGCTAACATGTGGCTCCCAGAGACTGAACTCAGGCCATCGGGTTTGGCAGCAGGTCTCTACCCACTGAACTATCCTGCCCTTGGGATAGTTAGTGAACTTAGTCCTTGGTTCTGAGGAGAGGGTTTCGTGGTTTAGTGTGTGGGGGCACTTGCTGTCAGACTGCACACCTTGCACCTTTTCCTCCCTGTCTTTATACAGCTCAATGACAGCCGGAGTAACTCAGCACGCTGTACCCCGGATGCTGTCCTCTTCAAACGTCCACTGCCAAGCAGCCTTGCCTGATACTTTTGAGTCTAGCTCCCAGGACAAAGGCAGAAGAGCAGCCTCCTTGGTTGGTTTTGTCAGAAAGTCACATGAATGGCCTCACCCAGCTCCTACCATAGCCCTTGTTTCTCTCTGAATGTTCAAGAGCTGGGCTTCTGTTGTGCATTCTCCAGGCGTTCTGGTCTCCTCAAGCTCCCAGCAGAATCCTCTGCTTGCAGGGCTGCAGGGCTTCTGGAGCCCACAGCCCAATGCCTCTGCTTGCAGGGCTCGAGGGCTTCCAGAGCCCACAGTCCTGCCCTCTTCCACATTCCTCTTGGCAGCCACTACCACACGTGGCTCACACCAGCGACCCCACTCCTGGTACTGTTTCCTCTCTATTCCTTTTCCTGTCTCTCTGACTAGGTAGTTTAAAGGCCTATAGTTAATCTACCAAACAGATCCCAGAGGCTGGGGCCAAGTCAGGGTCAGTGTCCTGTGAACTCCGTCAGCCCTTGTTCTTGCCTTGGGTCTTCTGCACCCTTATTTTAGAAATGAGTTGAGTTTAGTGAGGCTTGCATTTAGTGGAGACTAATTCAGCATCTGTCCTGTCCCTAAGACCCAGAAGGCTCTCTCACAGGCCCTGCCTTGGATGATGTCTTAGTTACTTTTCCATTACTGACAAAACACCCCATGACAAAGGCAAACTTACAGGGGCTTCTGGCTTCCAAGGATTGAAGTTCATGACCCTTGTAATGGGGAGCATGGCAGCAGATACACAGGCATGGCCAGAGAGAGCTAGAGATAAGAGCGCCCTGGGAATGGCTTGGGCTTTTGAAAGCTCCCCTGATGACACACCTCTTCAGACAAGGGCCACAACTCACCAGGACTCAGTTTCACCAACTGAGGATTAACTATTAAAGTACAGGAGCCTGTGGTGACCATTCACATGCAAATGGCCAAAGGCGATTCCGGGGGGGGGGGGGGGGGGGGAAGTCCTGGAGATTCCAAGGATGGAGGGAGATGTAGGTGGAGAGGTTTAGGATGCTCTCCAGGGGCCACAGAGTACAGAGGAGGGATGAGCAGATAGGATGGGGGGCAGCTCCAGAAGCAGCAAGACCATCTGCTAAGCCAGGGAGACCCCAAAGATGGCATTGGAAGGCATATGGTGGGGCCAGAACCTCTGCTGCAGTCAAGACTCAGGCCCCATGCCCGCCCATTTCTGGGACTGTTACAGCCTCTGTTTGTCTTGTGTTGTCCATGTCCCTCCCCCACTTAGACCCTACCTGTGTATCCGTGCGCGTGTGCGCTCTTGCGTGCAATGTGAGCTTTTTTTTTTTTTTTAACTTTCAGCCAAAACAACGTCAGTGATCCAGGAAGTGGGTACTGCAAGCTGTAAATATTTTAATGATGATAATTCAAATATACACAAAAGAAAATGGCATAATAAGCCGGCTTCAAATAGGCAGCAATTTCCCACAGAAACAGGAAACGGATTCGTAATTGCTGGGGATGAGAAGGAGGGTGGCAGTCAGTCTTTAGTGGTGTAGGGTTTTATTCTGGGGGTGAAGAATGGGAGAGGTGGGGGTTGTGTCCATGACGAACACGCTAAACGCGTCAAATCATCCCAGTTAAAGTGAGTGCTTTTCTGTTATGCCAGGCGAGTCACCATTTTAAAGAAAGCAATTATTTTTAAAAGAATATATTTGAAGTGTATGGGTGTTTCACCTACATGATCGTCTGTGTATCACATGTGGGCCGAGTGCCCTAATGGGTCAGAGGGCATCAGGTTACCTGAAACTGGTTGTGAGCCACCAGTGTGCTGGGAACCAAACCCAGGGCCTGTGAAGAAGTAACCAGGGGTCTTAAGAGTTAAGCTGTCTTTCCAGCTCCTAGAAAACAGGTCTTCAGTAACATCAAATGTCAACCAATGCTGGTTGCTGCCCCCACCCTGCTCTGCTGAAGTACCACACAGCAGACCCCACGTGCCAGTCTTTTCCCATAAGTACCTGTACCTTGTTTGCATTACTGATTAGCAATTTCTTCTTCTTCTTTTTTTTTTTTTTTTTTTTTGAGACAGGGTTTCTCTGTGTAGCCCTGGCTGTCCTGGAACTCACTCTGTAGACCAGGCTGGCCTCAAACTCAGAAATCTGCCTGCCTCTGCCTCCCAAGTGCTGGGATTAAAGGTGTGCGCCACCACTGCCCGGCTGATTAGCAATTTCTTTTTCAAGTACCAGGCACCCAGGGCCTCCAGCCAGTGAGGCAAGGGCTCCAAGTCGGAGCAGTAACCCCAGGTCTGGAGAAGGAATTAACATTGACATCTTGTTAGTTTCACAGAAATGCGATCAACTTATTCTTAAAACTGTTAATTTCCCAGGTCCTATTCAAACTGCTCCACTGTGACCCAAGCACCGTCTTTATGTGTGGTTTGTCTCATTAGAAGGGAAATGAAATCTGCTCATTGTTTGGCTACAGAACCTATAGAACCTCTCTGCCTTAAAATTAAAAAAAAAAAAAAAAAAAAAAAAAAGACATTACTTCAGGAAGTAGGGGCCCATGAGCCACCACAACACATGTGTGTAGAGGTCAGGGGACAACTTGCAGGCATCAGTTCTCTCCTTCTACCATGTGGGTCCTAGGACTCGAACTCAGGTCATCAGGCTTGGCAGCAAGCTCCTCTCCCTGCTGAGACAGCACGCTGGCTCTCTTCATGACTTTTTATGACATTAACTTAGAAAAAAGGAGCCATTGGTCTGTGGAGTTGTACATATTCTAAGCTGGGGAGGCCCCAGAGAAGCAGATGTGGGTGTTGCATCCCCTTGGAATGGGGTTATGGGCAGCTGTGAGCCACCATGTGTGTTCTGGGCACTGGGCCAGGGTCCTCTGCAAGAGCAGTGATCTTAATGGCTGAGCTGTCCCCAAAGCTCTTCTCTCTCCATCATTCATTTGCTTCCAGTCAAGACAAGAATCTTATTCTATAGACCAAGCTGGTCTTGACGTAATAATGGTTGATCCTCCTGCTTCAGTCTCCAAGGTGCTACCTGGATTTAATGATTTATTTATTTTATGTATATGAGTACAGGGTTACTCCCTTCAGACACACCAGGAAGAGGGCATTGCATCCCATGACAGATGGTTGTGAGCCACCATGTGGTTGCTGGGTATTGAACTCAGGACCTCTGGAAGAGCAGTGAGTGCTCTTAACCGCTGAGCCATCTCTCCAGTCTGATACCTGGATTTAATAACGGCAGTGTGTTAAATTATGTTAGTTTTTATATAATTGTGGAGATACATGTGTGCGCGCAAACACACACACACACACAAACAAAGCCAATGTAGCAACAGTCTAAGGAAGGGCCAGAGGATCAGTGCTATTATGATAAGGCGTTCACCCCTCCCCCCCAGAGAAGAGTTATCCGAAAGTGGGCCTGCCTGCATCGTCTGTAAATGTATATTGCAAATTACAGGCAAATACTAATGTGAAAGGAAACTGGATCACACGGAAACTCAAAAGCATCAGATGAAGCAGAAGACAGGCGGGTGGGAGAGCACGTGGGCAGCGGACTGCAGCCAACAATATTAGACGCACCTTGGTTCTCCGTTACACTTGTCGTAGGGGAGGCGTCTTCTTTGACTTTTTGTGTGTTTGCTTTTCAGACAGGGTTCCCTGTGGTCCACAGGCCACTATGTATCTAGGAATGACCCCGAGCTCCTGATGGTCCAGCTTCTACCTGCTACGTCTGAGGTTATAGGCATGCGCTGTCATACACAGCTGCGCTTGCTTTGAATGTGAATAGTATAAGTGTGGCAGTTAAAAGAGAGTCTCGGGGCTGGAGAGATAGCTCAGCAGTTAGAGCACTGTGTTTGGTACTCAGCACCCACAGGTTCACAAGTATCCATAACTCTGGTTCCAAGGGGGATCCAATGCCTCTTCCAACATCCATGGGCTCCTGCATGCACACGTGCACCTACATACATTCACACACACAGAGACACATACACACAGAGACACACACAGACACACACACATACTAAACGAGTATTTTAAAAGGACAAGAGTATTGCCAGGTAGTGGTGGCACACAGTTTTCATCCCAGCACTTGAGAGGCAGAGGTTGATGGATCTCTGGGTTCAAAGCCAGCCTGGTCTATAGGGTGAGTTTTAGGATAGTCAGGGCTACACAGAGAGACCCTGTCTAAACAAAAACAAAAAAATCAGCCAAACCAAATGGAAACAAAAATAAACAAAAATAAATAAATAGATAAATAATAAAATAAAAAGACAAGATTATTAAGATTGGATTGAAAGACAAGATGAAGTTAGTATTGTCCACAGATGCCTATATTAAATATAGAGAAAAAGACTGCATATAGAAATAAACACCTTGATAACAATCAGAAGCCAGAGGGGAACCAGGCAGAGTTGCTCAGGCTTGTAATTCCAGGACCCAGGAAGTAGAGGCAGGAGGATCAGCTCAAGGTCATCTTTGCCTAAAATCATTTTTGAAGTTAGCCTGAACTATGACACTTGTCTGAGAAACGACAGGGCTGGTGGGACGGCTCTAAGGGTAGAGGTGCTTGCTGCCACCCCAGACAACATGAGTTCAATTCCCAGGACCCAAACTGGTGAAGAGTGATAACAAGACTCCTGCAAGTTGTCCTCTGACCTATTGTGAGCCACAAAAATAAAAATGTAACGAAACGGAAATCAACAAAGTCCAAGCAAATGAAGTTGCCAAGGGTGAAGGTATCAGAGATAGTAACAAAGAGGACAACCTCTCTAGAAGACACTAACAGAGGGCTATCAAACATGAGGACAAAACCTGATCACCCAGAAGGAACTGATAGAGGGCTACAGCCTCAGAGTTCAACACCCAGGCCTCGGCTCAGCCCAGTATCCTCTGGCTTCTGTCTGGGGCCTTACATTTAAGTCCTTAATCCACTTTGAGTGAGTATAGGATGATGGGGTCCCGTCCTCAGCTATGGTTTTCTCAATACCGTTTATTGGAGAGGCTACCCTTCCCCCCCTAGGGCGTACTTGACCTGCTTGGTGAGGATTAATTGACCATAGAGGCATGGATTTAGCGCTGGGATCTCTATTCTGGTAAGTCTGTACGTGCTTGACCAGACTCATCTTATGCTGCTGAGCGAACGCTCTGGGTTTAGCTGTCGGGTCCATCTGGTCCACCTGCTTCCTTGTGGATTTCTGATCCCAGCGATCTGGCGCAATAGCTAAAGTGGGTTACTGAAATCTCTTGCTGTTTCCGTTTTGTCATTTTAATACTTGCTTGATATATTTGGGTGCCCAATACCGGCGTACGTATTTACAACAATTCTATTCTCTCAAAGATTGTTAACTACTGTTTCTGCAGTAGTTACTTTCATCCCTAGTGTAATCAAATGCCTGACAAGATGTAACCTGAGGGCTAGAGGGGTGGCTCAGTGGTTAAGAGCACTGGCTGTTCTTGCAGAAGACCCAGGTTTGATTCCCAGGACCAACCTTGTAGCTCATAGCCATCTGTACCTCTAGTTTCAGGGGGCTCTGATGTCCCTTTCTGACATCTACAGGCACCAGGCATGCACACGGCTCACATACATACATACATGCAGGCAAAACACATGCGAAAAATAAAAAAAAATACATTTTAAGAAAATCTGAAAGAATCAAGTTGAGAGAAGAAGGGGTTGGCTTTGGCTGACATGTGGGACTGCTGACATGTGGGGAAGGCAAGCTGTGAGCCTTGGGGGTGCTGTGAGGCACACTGTATCCAGTCAGGAAGCATAGAAGTAGATGAACACTGGTGCTCAGCTCACACTGTCCGTGCGTGCATATGTGCGTGCTGCGGGTTGGGGTACACTTGCCTGTGCAGGTGTGTGGAGGCCAGAGGTTGGGGACGCCTTCCCCAGTGGCTTGTCTCCTTTACTTCCTGAGATAATGTCTCTCACTGAATCCAGAGTGCACCATTTCGGCTAGATTGGCTAATGAGTCCCCTGGGATCCAGTTGCCTGCCTCCCAGAGCTGGGACAACACACTTCTAGCTTTTATGTTGGTACTGGGATCAGGATTCAAGCCACTGCTTGCTCAGCAAGCATCTGTCCTCCGAGCCACACCCCCCACCCCTGACCCCAGCCGTCTCCCTTTTATTCAGTTTGGGACCTTACCCCACGATGGTATCACCCACATTCTTGGTGGGTTTTCCCTGTCAGATAGAAACCTTCTGAAAAGGTCTTCCTAACACACATAGATGCGTTTCCATGGTAACTGTAAAGCCCAGCAAGTCGACAAGGATAAAAGCCATTGCAGTTATCATTATAAAGTCATTGTTGTCGACTGCAAAAACAAGTTTATGACTCAAAGGTTCATTTGATCTGGAATCTAGCATGATAGCATAAGTCTGTGATACCTGTCCATGGGCAGTAGATGCAGGAGGATTGTATGTTTGAGGACAGCCTATATGTATGTTACAGGGCAAACTCAAGGCCAGTCTGAGCTATAGATTAAGATCCTATTAAAAAAAAATGAAACAGCCGGGCGTTGGTGGCACACGCCTTTAATCCCAGCACTTGGGAGGCAGAGGCAGGCGGATTTCTGAGTTCGAGGCCAGCCTGGTCTACAGAGTGAGTTCCAGGACAGCCAGGACTACACAGAGAAACCCTGTCTCGAAAAAAAAAAAAAAAAAAAAAAAGAAACAAAACGAAACCTCATAAAGTCTAGAGCTAGGTGATCTGTAATCCTAGTACTCCGGAGACTAAGAGAGAAGGATCACAGCAAGTCTGAGATCAGCCGGGGCCACACTGAGTTCTCTACCAGCCTGGTCTACAGTCTACAGAATAAGACCATGTCTTAAAAGAAAACACCGTCACTTTATGTGACACGAGTATCCTCAGTCCTGCTCTATCTTGAAGAGCACTAGCAGAGAGTCCCCTTGTTGTGTCCTGTTTGTTTCATTTCATTACTGGAGACTGAATCTAAGGCCTTGTGCATGCTAGGAACATGTAAATCCCCAAGCATCTATTCACCTTCAAACCATTAAGGAATCTCATTAAGCTGTCCAGTCTGGCCTCAAACTCATTCTGTAACCTAGGCAGGGCTCGAACTCATGATTGTCCTGCTTCTGAGTGCTAGGATTGTAGGTGCATATCCCATGCCCAGATTTGCTGGATTCAGTCACTCTGTATACCAAGATGGAAGATGTCTAATCTGTCTCCATTCTAGTCACCCCTACAGCTCAGAATTCACTGCTAACAAGAGGTAGTTATTTTGCAGAGAGCTGTCAGGAGGGTCAGAGGGGAGCAGAGGGAGCAGCACGCAGATCTCACAGCGAGGTCACCCTCCTGCCCTGGGTTTGCAGCTCTCTGCCTCTGCCCCTCAGTTTCCATTTGTGTCTTCTATTTGGTAAAGTTATTTTTTTCCCGCTGTGGGAGTAGGTAAATGTTTTATTGTCATGTCTATTTTCAATTGATTAGGTTGATGTTGACTGTATACAAAATGCAGCTTTACTCCTCTTGGTTTTATATTATTGACTAAAAAAAAAATCTGTATTTTTTTTTTATATAATCAACTTGTCACTATGATTATTGAGGTAAGATCTCATTATTACAGGCTGTTTTTGAACTTGATAGGTAGCCAAGAATGACTTTAACTTTCTGATACCCCTGCCTCCACCTCCAGGGTGCAGCTGTGTGCTACCTTGCCAGGTTTAATACAGCACTAGACTTAAACTCAAGGCTCCCTGCTCCGTAGGCAGGTGCCCCACTAACAGAACTCCTGTTATAGTCCTGTCAGCATCCTACTGACGCTACTCTGTGCTCTGAGTAGGTGATCTGCAGGGTCAGCAAGAGGCCCAGGAAGCAGAGGCACTCACCGCTGAGCCTACTGACCTGACTTTGGTTCCCAGAACTCCTGTGGGCAGAGCTTTGGAGGCAGAAACAGGAGATCTGATGTTGAAGGCCAGATACAGCTATATACGGAGATCGAGGCCAACTTGGACTGTGTAAGACCCTCCTCATCTAAGATAAACGAAACACACAGATTTTACCAACCTAGTCCTTTTGTTTGTATGTTTCTGTCACTTGTCTCTCTTAGCACAGTATCTGGGTTGCCACACTCACAGGTTCCTCACATGCACTTCAAAGGTGCTCTGCCGATGCGTGCGTGCGTTTCACTGGCCAGTCCCTATGAAGACTGGCTTCTTCTAGATTTTGGCCACAATGACTCAGGCAGAAGCTGGTTTTTATTTTGTTTAACTTTTAAACTTTTGGATTCTATGTATGAGTGTTTGTTTACATATATTTCTGTGTACCACACACATACCTGGTCCTATGGAAGCCAAAAGGGGGTGCAGGATCCCCTGAGGACTTACAATTATACTTTGAGGTTCCATTTCTATACTTCCTGAGTGCAGGGAACCAAACCTGAGTCTACAAGAATAGCAAATGGTCGCCGGGCGGTGGTGGCACAAGCCTCTAATCCCAGCACTTGGGAGGCAGAGGCAGGCGGATTTCCGAGTTCGAGGCTAGCCTGGTATACAGAGTGAGTTCCAGGACAGCCAGGGCTACACAGAGAAACCCTGTCTCGAAAAAACAAAAAAAACAAAACAAAACAAAACAAAAAAAAAACAAAAAAAAGAATAGCAAATGGTCTTAATTTCTGAGTCATCGACAGTGTTCCCTAATCTCTAGACAGTGTCTCTCTCTACATAGCCTTGAACTCACAGAGAGAGGTCAGCCTGTCCTCCCTCTGCTTCCCAAGAGCTGGAATTAAAGGCTAGTGTCACCACAGTACTAATACCCCTGTTTTAAGAGTTATGTTTATTTGCTTGTCTGTATGTGTATGTGCATATGAGTGCAGGTCTCTAGAAGGCCAGAAGAGGGCACCAGAGAATATGTGGACATGAGTGCAGGTTGCTATTTGGCCACAAGTGGGCACCAGATCCCCCAGAACTGGTGTCACAGGCAGTTCTGAGCCTGGGACATCTGAACTCAGGTCCTCTACAAGGGCAGTGCAGGCCTAACTCGTGAGCCATCTTTCCAGCCTGTTCATGCTATTTTAAATGCTTTGCTCTTACCTGGACTTCAAAAGGGAAGAAAAATGCTGTGATTTTTTTGTTTTTAGATTTATTTCTGTGTGTTCTGCCTACATGTCTGTGTAAGGGTGGCCAGATCCCCTAGAACTGGAGTTCCAGACAACTGTGAGCTGTCATCTGGAAAAACAGCTAGTGCTCTTAACATAAAACACCTCTCAAGGCCCCTGTTTGTTTAGACAATATCTTGCTTTGAAGCCCAGGTTAGCCTGGAAGTCATAGTAATCCTCCTGCCTCAGCTCCCAAGCACCAGGACTACAGATGCGTCATTACCTTCAACTGAAGGGGTAATTAAAATGTTCCCTAAGTTGCTGTAGTCCTAGGGCATAGGGGGCCTCTGCATGTGTGCGTGCGTGCATGTGTGTGTGTGTGTGTGTGTGTTGTGTGTGACTTCTGGCTGCTTAGTCTGTTCCAAGAACACACAGATGGCTGCTGGGCAGTTTACTACCACGCCATGAGCTGGAACTGACAGAAATTGACAATTTATGGCAGGCTTCCAGAGATGAAGAGTTCCAAAACGCCCTGCCATGGCTTCATGTGGCATTCCTGACAGAGTCCTGGGCTTCAGGTTCCTGAGTGCTGAAGGGCAGGTTTCCATGACAAAGGTGTGAAGGGGCTTCAGGCTCTGCTATCTCTCTTGGTGCTTTCTCCATTAAGCCTCCTCGGATGGGTTGTCATTGATCTGACGGGATCCTCCATGCCTTAGAGACAAGCTGGCCATTCCCTAACTCTCCAGCATGGGATACGACGAGGTTCTACAAGGAACAACCTTCCTACTAGTGATTTGTTCTCTACAGTCTGGGTAGAAGTTGGATCTATGTTTGATACCCTTTCGTCTCCAAAGTGCTTAACAGGTGCTCACAAAAAACCTGGGCTGGCGAGATGGCTCAGTGGGAAAGAGTGCTTGCCAACGGCACTCTCTCATCAGAAGCTACGTGAAGGTGGACAAGAACCAACTCCATAGAGCACCCATGCATCCTTCAGGCCTTCCTCCCAAAGGAAAATTAGAAAAAAAAAATTTAAAAATATTGTTAAAATCTTTTGGGTTCCTAGACCTTTCCCCCCTTTTTATATGGCAGTTGTTCCATTAGGCCCTGGGAGGCTTTAGCCTGGCTCCTAAGCTACTCGGGTAAGACACCATTGTGCTGGATGCTCCTCCAGTCTTTAGCAGGATACCCAGACCTAGCCATCCTTCCTCTGCACCTGAACCCAGTCCCTTTCCCAAGATTTCTTTCAGTGGGAAGCAGCATTCAGAGACCATGGTATGGACTTTGGGACAATTCCATGCTCCAACCTGAGTGGGGTCCCCTTATTCTGCCTGTGCTGCAGCTTGGTGCCTGGATGAATCATGACCCCAGGTAAGTTAGGCTCAGTCTCTTGACGTGTAAAAGTTCCAAATCTTGGCCTGTACACAGGAAGGGTCTCTGGGTCCATTGAAGAAGAGACCTCTGGTTATTCTTTGGCCCATTCTTTGCAGTCATTCCAGACGCCAAGCAACCTAGTCATAGGAAAGCACTTCTCTGCCCCAGCTCAGAGGATCCCACTTCCGTATCTCCCTGACTGGAACGTGGGGGTTGTGTTGCTGTCGTCCAGATGCTACTCTGTCTGCAGGCTCCAGAAATACCTGCTGATAACTGAACTCAAGGACTGTGTCTTTCCCTGAGTCTTAGCAACTTAAATTCGGGTGCTACTTTGCTATGGTGGCACCATCCTGCCTGCTGCCCAGGGACCTGGTCCCAGAACAATCTGCAGGCCTGTCAGAGCCTCACTGTGCCTCTGTGAGACTGGCCCGGTTGCTAATCTCATCATGGCTGGGAACCTGCCAAACCCTTTTCTTCCCCCCCTCCCCACACCCCCCGGTTTTATGTTGGAGACCCCAGCAGATATATCTGGCATCTAGTGAGGAGGTAGGTCATGCAGATGACAGGTAGGGAGCAGGTGTCACACAGCGGGAGCCCAAGACTGGGAGCACTTGAGTCTCCCTAATGGGAAGTATTCAAACCACCAGGATCCAGAGGCAGCATGGGAGGGAGGGCTGGTCAATGTGCCGTTCTACTCCTGTTAGCTATTGGTCCCACACCCGGCGTTGTGGATGTCAAGGTGTGGTTCCAAGGAGTGGCCAGTACTTTTATAAAGTGGGTGTCACCTGGGGACTCTGGGTTGTGCCTTTATAGACCCACAGTGGTACTAAGCCTTAGGTAGCTTACGCTTTCCATGCACGAGGCCAGAGTTGCTTTGAGAAGGGACTTGGGTCCCATCTCTGAGAGCTTTGTATGCCGGCAGCACCCCAGGCTCCAAACTCAAGAAATTAGCCCTTTTCTGTCCCTGTCTCTCGTCCAACTGTCAGCCGTCTGTTTACTATGTAACAAATTACACCACCAGATCAATAGCTGCCATCAGAAGCCACTGGCCCTAGGGCCAGTTGCTCACCTGGATGGGTTTGCCCCCTCCATCATTATGTGGCCTCTTCAGCCTTTTCAGGTCCCATGACTTCTTGTGGCTTTATACACAGGTCTGGTGGCTGGTGGCCTTGTCAACCATCTCTAGCAGGTTGTCAGAAACATCTTCTCAGGATGCAGACTTAGCAGCAGCAGGAGGAGAGCCCATTCCTTTGCCAACCTTAGCCGGTTCCACTGACCAGGGTAACTCTGACACAGTTCAGAGCTGGCAGGCACTGCTGTTTAAACGGTTCCTGTGTGGAAACGAGCCCAGTGTGGTGGGAGCTGATGGAAGCCAGTCAAGGTCCTTGGTCAGTGGAGGGCCTGCTCTTAGAAGATTCTTATGGGTCCTGATCTGTTGTGAGCACAGCATCTGGGGCTGCTTCCCCATGGTAACTCGTGCTCTCACACAGTCTTACCGCTGCCAACCATCTTGATGGGATGTAGCCCAAGGCATCCTCTCTTCAACCTGCGCTGTGCTACGTGTCCTTCCAGCCTTCAAAGTCATAAGTAGAAAACGCCTATTCCTCTTTCTAAGTAGTCTGCACTAGATATCAAAAACACCCCAGCAGTTAGGGAAAGACACAAGGCACATATAACTGGAGGGGATTCCATGGGGGACCACAATCCTGATCATCTTACGTGAGAGCCTGAGAGAGAAATGTCACCAGAGAACCCTGCAGCTGGGGTGGTCACAGGCCAAATTCCATACTGGGGTCCTGCTGAGGCTATCTGGTGGCACACAGCACTGGTACAGACCCTAGCCTCAGAGCACAGGCTCCTGAACACTAGGCTGCCTCAGGCCACAGAGGGCCAGGTCTCACACATAAGAAAGGGCTGGGGTGATCTCTAGGGCCTTGGAGAATCTCAAGGATCTTCCATGAAAAGGCCACGGGGAAAAACGTCATACAGGATTCTTGTAAAATAGCCCTGAGCTATGGGAGCCGACGCATGGTGGAGGTGGTGCTTTGTTGGGTTTTACCAATCCGAACAAACCAGCAAGTCTTTCGCATGCACACACTACTCTTGAGGACCTCCCTTATTCAGGGTGAAGTGGGAGGTGGGTAATGATTGTCAAATGGAGTATGTGACGGACACCTCAGCTCCCCTACAGGGGTCCTGCAAACAGACTACTTTATAAAGTCAACAGGTCAACCTCATAGTAAGCCTCTTTTCCACACAGGACAACTGGGTCTGACTGGCCAAGCTCACCCTTCTTTAAAGTAGTCACTCTTCGATTTACAGAGGAAATGGGCTTGAATTGGTTAAGGGAGGGAGCAAGATCCCAAGATTCCTTGACCTATGGCTCGCTCGGAGTACGGTGGAGCGAAGAG
>JAJTUV010002722.1:0-108530 GCA_021653895.1 Mastomys natalensis
AAAGTTCCTGAACAGGACACCAATGGCTTATGCTTGAAACTTTCTTAAACAACTTCTAAAACTTCAGATTTTTATCTTTTGAAAATTAAACAGTAGTTGGGGAAAAATATTGGATGGAAGGAAGAAATTATCTTAAAATAAAAATACCATTAGCCAAAGACAGCAGGGTGGTAGTTCATCTCCTTCAGATGTACCCCTTTTTTTTCTTTAGAACATGGATCCTGCTTTTGGGTTTGCCTTTGCTGTTCTTTCTTTAAAAAACATTATACATTGTATGTTTTGTGTGATAGGGGGCTCTGCATGTCTCCATGTGTGTTTGGAGGGCAGAGGACAACTTGTAGAGTCTGCTCCCCTTTTCCTTTTATGTGGGTTCCAGGGATCATCAGACTTGTAAGGCAAGGGCTTTTACTCACAGAGCCTTCTTGCCAGCTCCTTTAATGTTCTTTCTTTATTGGTCTCTGACTGGCTGGCTCTTCCTTTTCACTCATTTCAGCTCAGATATAATCTGGGAAGTACTTTATACCATCTCCATTCACTATCACTCTATTCACTAAACCTGGGTTTGTTGTTTTCTTTTGTTATTGGTTTTGTTTTTTGTTTGTTTGTTTTGTTTCTAGGGCTTTGTTTTTTGTTTTTTTTGTTTTTCCTTTTTGAGACAGGGTTTCTCTGTGTATCTTATGGCTGTCCTGGAGCTTGCTCTGAAGATAAGTCTGATCTAGAGCTCACACAAGTCCACCTGGCCCTGCTTCCCAAATGCTGGGATTAAAGACATGCAAAGTCATCACCACCCAGGCCATCAGCCTGTTTTTAAAAGCACTTACCACAGTCAAAAAGTAACAGAATATAAGTCTGAAGACAAGAGACATGAGTTACCTAGTTCATTAATACATACTGTCTGGCTAATGTCACATAGCAGGTGCTCAGTAAATGTGTGTTGAAAGAAAGACCAAACCCAAAACACATGGAATTATTTTTGTCAATTAAAAATTAAGCACAGTATATGTTAACACATGTACATTTTTTTCTGAAAAATCCAGGTTTTCCCCAAATTATTAAAGTTTATGTCCTCCAAAAGTTAATCTCATAAATAGGTAGCATTTTCTGAATTGTCTAATATTTATCTTATACTTTTCCTAGTGAATCTTTTCTCTTTGGGAGCATTCACTGATCTTTCAGGAATGGATTTTCTCAGAATGTACCTTCAATGTTATTTTTTGTCACAGTTCGTTTGCTGTATACCTGTGGACAAAATTGCCACAGTAGAAATACTTTTTTAAACCACAAGCTTCTTAGTCATAGTTATATGGGTAAGCCTGTACAATTAACCAAATATAAACCAACCTTATGCAAATTTATCATTTAAAATAGTGCTCAAGATACTTTAATGCAGTAACTTCATGACCCCATGTTCCTTGGAGGAGGTTTTTTTCTTTTGAGTATTCATTCACTAAATTTTTATTATTTATCTGTGTTGTCATTTCTATGTTTTCAGCTGGGATTATAAAATATTGCATTGTGAGACAGGCTTAGTGATATAACCTATAATACCAGTTATGTAGGAAGCTGAGGAAGAAAGATCAAAAGTTCATGGCCTGCCTAAGTTATACATGAATTCGAAATAAGGAGAGAAAATAGAGCAAGGTCCTAATTCAAAAATGAAAAGCCTCAAGCAGAGCTTTAGATACAGCTCAGTGCCAATGCTCTTGTTTAACAGTTGAAGGACCCAGGTTCAACCCCCAGTACTAAAAATACCTCTGAAAATTTATTTGATAAATCCTTAGTGAACATACTGCCCCATTCTCAGGTTATTTAACATCATCAAATCAGCAAATAATTTTTAAAATACGTCTGTGACAGTGCTTTCAATGTATTTACTTAGATTAGGTTCAGATATGCCATGAAAGCTTGGTGGTCAAAAGAAATTTTATAGTAAATTTTGTAGGTAAATTTTGGGTTGCCTGGTACAGATGATGTTAATTCATTGAGAAATGTATTTGCTTTTTGGAATAGCTGAAATTAGTAGATAGGGCAGATATAGTTTTTTTCCTAAACAGTACACAATTGATTTGGTATACAAAAATCAGTGGTTACATCGTTAGTCAAAAGGGGGGCAATTAATGCCAAGCTATTCATAATGGACCTTGGCGTTTGTAAATGATTAATTTGATTTTTGTTTTAACAGATAATCCCAGATCCAGCTGGAAAACTGAAGTATTTCGACAAGCTGAACTGAAAAGTACTTCAGTTACAATGTTTGGACCTTCTCAATAAAGGTCGTTGTGTTATTAACATATTTATTTGCCATTGTGATTTCTTGGATACTATCAAAATATGTGTAACAGTACAAAAATATTTACTGATCAAGGTAGGCATTAAGCATAGCAAAGCATTCTCTTTTCTAAAGTAAGAAATAACAAATTAAGCCAAACTCAGAATCAATATAGCTGCCATTTATGAAGTGCATACCATGTGGCAGGCATTGTACTAAGGAGGCCAGACACATTTTCACTTTATATTACAACTGTTTATTGTAAGATAGAGGAAAATGCTGATAAATTACTGAATGTTAACATAACTAGCTAGCATAGGCAGCATCAGACTTTGAATCCAGATAACCGAACTCTGATGTGTGAGCTCTTATCAATCCACTTTGGCTTATACTTCTGCAAATCTTTAAGCAGAGTGAGTTGTGAATATTTCCACAGCATCAGATATGGATAGCTGACCCCCATAATTCAAGCCCACTGATCTGTAATACAAAGCTTTCTGAAGCTCCACCCTTTCTCTAAACTCACATTTTCAATTTAGAGGAAATTAAAAGTAGTAGGTTATGTGCTTGTATTTAAGAACTAAAACTGAAATTAGAATATATATATACACCCATACATACACATATAGCTAACCACATTATAAACTACTTCAGCACTCAAATATAGCAGTCACCTTATGGTAATTCTGTGTGTTCTATATAGGTAAGAGGCCTGGTATCCAAAAGAATCAGCCTCTTCCTCTCTTTGATGCTCATGCCCTCACTATTGAAATCCTTTTCCCTGGAAAGGCCATCATAATAAGTGTGGGCTTATTACTGGCCAGCAGGCAGGTGATTAATGATAGGCATTTAGAAATGGGCATGGGGATCTAGGTGCCATTCAAGTAAGAATTTTAGAAAACAGCCATTCAGTGAATTGAAGACTTCATATTTTGTAAAATGGGTTGTGAGAACCTTAACATACCCCTTATAATTAGACTCCTAAGACTTCCTTTCTACAGAAAAAGTACAGATTTGTTTTTCTTTGTGGAATAAGATTCTATCTTTTGCTTGTTTACTGAGTCAAGGTCTGTATCACCAAAGCTAGTCTCAAACTTATCTTACTGCCCTAGGTGCTATGATTACCTGTCTTCTTCCTAAATAGTTTCCATGATGTTTTGTCAGATTCTTGTGCATTTTTAGGTACTAAGTATAACATTTTTTTGATCCACTCAAAATAATCCAGTCATTAATGTGTCAACATTTAGCAACTTTCGATCATCTAAGCACCTGGCAGAAATAATGAGCAAATGACAAATTTCTGCCTTGAAAGAATCTAGTATTTGATTACTGAAGCAGTGTTGATAGTGTGATGATTTCTGGGTAACTACAAATAAGTAACACATTTATGCTCTTGACTTTTCATAGTAACTAATACAAATATCCTGTGAATTAAATACTACACCCATTCCTGTCTGTTCTAAACTTACCAGTGAAAGTCCACAGGTCCAAATGACATCCTAAACAAAAACCTGGGAGAATTATTTGAAAAGTGGCCATTGCTACACTGGAAAGAACAGGCCCTGGCCACTGCCCAAAGACCTGCTTCCAGAAGATACTAACCCCCCTGCCATCATCTAGAGAAGAGCTGCTTAGCAAAGCGAGAAGCAAGGGAGGGGGTTCACCCTCAGTGGACGTGGCACTGTCTGGAGAAGCTTTTGTTGTTTTTGATTTTGGGGATTTTGTGTGTGTGTGTGTGTGGTTTTTTTTTTTTTTTAGTTTTAGGATCACCTTGTCAGAGAGTACTGTTACCATAGCAGTGAAGGACCCGTTAACAGAATGAGTAAGAGAATGATTTTACTGGCTAAACATGCAACTTAAGATGAGGCATATGGGAGGGTTTATTGGAAAGAGAAAATGATGTAATTATACTTTCAAAAAAAATTACAATGTATTCATAAAAAGAATGGAACCTCATGGTTGCAGGGACTGTTCTAGGGGATAGGGATTGTGGAAGAAAAAGTACATTATCTCAATAAAGGGCTAATCCCATCTCAGTAGCATGGCTTCAAGTGAACCTTGCTTTCTGAGGGGTATTCCCTTGGCCAGGTAACTGACCAGTCCATCTGTCTTTAAAAGATTTTTTTTTAATTTTTGAGAGCATATGTGTTTGGGCTGTGGTGTGTGTGTGTGTGTGTGTGTACATATGAATACAGGTGACTCAGAGGCCAAATGCATTATATCCCCTGCAGCTACAGTTATAGGTTGAGCCATTTGACTGGGAACTGAACTCTGGTCCTCTGGAAGAACAGTTAAGTGTTCCTAACTCCTGAACTATCTTCTCTCTAGCCCCTTCTATTAACTTGGGAGGATACAATGGACAACTCTACCTGGAGATAGGTTCCATCCTTTCTCTAAAGCTCTTCCCTGCCATGTCACTGCTGGTCTACTATGTGGCAGGCATGTTTTTTTGTCCTTTTGCTATCTTGCTCCTTTGGATAGTTACTGAGATTTACAGCTTTTCTGCCCAGAGATTGTTCTTTTAAATCCTCACAAATTGTTCTCAAATTTAAAAATATACGGGAAGGGCTGCGGACAGAAGGCACAGGGGTAGAGCATGTATCTAGAATGCATGAAGCCCTGAGTCCAATCCCTAGCACCCAGAAATAAGTGCTGTTACCATCAACTGGGTAGAAGCCAGGGATGCTGCTAAATATCTTGTCAACTATGTACCAATTCCACAAGAGAATTAACTGGCCTACCCCAAGAAGATTTATAAGCAGGTATCAGGTGCTTTGGGGGAGTAACTCATGAGGCCTTCCCGTTTATTAATATCTATAGGTAGTTAATGATTGCTGTGGGATAAAAAGAATTCTTGTCAGTGATACAGCCATTGCTAAGGTGGACTTATGACAATTTGCCTGTGTTGCTGTAAACAATGATAATGACAGGTGGAAGAGGGCCAAAATGTGTTTGGGAGTGAATATGATTATATCATACTGTAGACATGTATGAAAATGTCATGAGACATTATTGTGTATAATTAATATATCCTAAGAGAAAAGAATTAGGACTCAGGCTAGAGAAATGGTCCACTTGCTGTTCTTTTGAAAGATAAGGCTTCAGTTTCCAGCATCCACATGCTGAGTCACAACCATAAATGCAGTTCCAGGTGATCTGATTCCGACTTATGGTATACATTAAATACATGCAGGCAAACTACTCATACACTTTAAAAGAATACTAGGACCCGAGGTATCAATAGTGACAAGGTTGAGACTCTCTGTTCTAAAGATAGCTGCCAATGCATCAAGGAAAATAGGAAGTTATGGTTTAATAGTTATCTGTGCAGTTATATAGTTATGGGAGGAGCTCATCCCAAATTACCACTCAATAGGCAGCTTGAAGCTTCTGTTGAATATATTTCGTGTAGTATGTCACATTTCTAGTCTTCTGTTGAATATGTATTATTCAGTTCAGTATTGCCAGCATTCTGAGCATCCCTATTGGAAGAAGAATTCCGGGGGCGGGGAGGGACTATTTCTGCAAAGGATGATTGATTAAAACTTTAACAATGTGGAAAGGTTGGAATGTTGTAGTTCCAGAACCTAATTAGTTTACCTTGGGCTTTCTTTACTCTTATTAAATAAACACTTCTTGCCATCCACCCACCTGAACCCCTACTTATGCTAACATCCTAGGAGTAGGATTTTAAAGTCCTTTGGAGATGTATTAACAAAACCCTAGCTTCTCACCAATAGAATGGCTAAAAATGCTGTCAGATAATATCTAAGTCAGTGTGGTTCTCAACCTTCCTAATGCTGTGACCCTTTAATACAGTTCCTCATGTTGTGATGACCCCCCAACCATAAAATTATTTCATTGCTACTTCATAACTGTAATTTTACTAGTTACGAATCATAATGTAAATATGGAGGGTATGTGACCCGAAAGGATTCTGGACCTACAGGTTGAGAACCACTGATGAACAAATCATAATGTTCATAATCAAGTTCTCCCTGTCATGCTATAACCCACCTACATGATGTACCTAGCATTTGAAAAGTACCTTAATCTGTTACTCTTCTCTGTCCTGTTACTATAAGAAGTCCTTGAAATTATTACCACACTAAAAGATGCTATTTGCAATAACAAAAATCTGTGTTCTGAGGTCATAGTTACTTATATTTTACTCCAAAATACATTATTTTCCCCTTTGAGGTGAGAGCTGTTTTTGCAGTTACACCAGTGATCATGATGTACTGTTCTTTTAGGGATTTATTAGTTTCCAGCATCTCACACAAAAAATCACTTCCCACACTCTACCCTCAGAGCCAGCATTTCCGTTCAAGGGTACATCTAATGCTAAACACTAAAACCTCCCATCTGTCAACAAGCTTTCAGGTTGTAATGGTTAGTAAACCATTGCTTTTTAATTTAGTTACTTATTTGCTTTACATCCTGATTGCAGCTTCCCCTCCCACCTCTCCTCCCAGTTGCTCTCATGTCCTCTCCCTGCATCCATCCCTTTTTCCTTTCTCAGAAAAGGGGAAGCGTCCCATGGATATCAACCAGCCTTGCCATATAGCTATTGTTGTATTAACGATAGTTTTGTATCTTAACCTTAACTCTAAAACACTATTTTGTTAACCTGTGAGTGTTATGACAGTATTAGGTCTCTGAAATATCTTTTTTTAAAAACATACTAGTATTCAAACTCAGGACTTCACACGGCCACATGATTATTCTAACATTGAGCCTTATGCTTAGCCCTCCAGGCCTATAAAATGTCCATACATACAGTGTCTTTAACATGTAAAATATTAACAATATTTTCTTCAGGAAAATGGGTCCGAAAAGCATTCCGAAAAGGACTCACACACACTCATACACATGTATACATGCATATATGTACATATATATTCATATATTTACATATAGAAACACTTCTATATATTCATAACTTGCTTATCTAGCTCTTTAAAAAGGAAAAAAAAACAGTAATCATTATACTTACTATGCCTGGGCATAGTAGTTCAAGCACTGGAGAGGCAGCAGTAGGAGGATCACAGTATGAGGCCATTCTGATGAATATAGAAAAGCCCTGGCCCCCTAAAAATCAATGGCCAAGATAAGTAGCTCAATAGTACAGAATGTACCTGGCTGGCCCTGAGCTCCACCTCCATCCCTGAGCAATAAAGGAAATAAAGGAGAAAAAAAAGAGGGAAGAAGGAAGAGAATTTACAAGTTTTCAGTTAAAGGAAGTGTGCTGCATTGTAACCTAAAGACCACTAGATGGCAGCTAGCACAAGGAAACTGAACAGTGCCTTAGTGAGTGAGTCCTGGGGCTTTTTCAGGCTAAATTTGAAAGGCAAAGCCTCAAATAAGTTTTTGCTTATGACAGAGGGTCTCATGCAGCCCAATCTGGCATCAAACTCGTGTAGGTGAAGCTAGCCTCAAACTCCTGACCTTTGTGTCTCTACCTCCCAGAATTTTTTTTTTTTTTTTTTTTTTTTTTTTTTTTTTTTTTTTTTACAAATAGAGAACTTAAATGAGAACAATTCAAAACAAAGTACAACTCAGTGAAGCATCTTAACTTGTACTGGACACATACTATTTATGGCAGATCACTTATTTTTATTATGACCCTGTTAGAGGGACATTTTCTATCATTAGCTAATTATTGTATACATAGATACTATATATTCTATTCATATATACATACGTATGTGTCACATTATTATTATATATAATACATTGTGGTATCTTTAATATTCATAGATCATTCACTAAATTTTGACCCAGCAAATTTCAAATTTGGTTTAAAAAGCATGTTTTACAAATATATAGGTATACTATACAGGTATAAAAGCAGGATGCAGCAATGCCTAATATACCACTACTTTGGCAACTATAAATTTTCATCTTATGAACATTATGATTTTGATCATTTGTCATATTTGAAAAGATTTGTTCATTTTTGTACGTGTCTGTGGACAGTGCACAAGAAGCCAAAATCAGCCATCAGGAGCCTCCTCTAGTACTCTCTGTCTGTTCCTTTGAGGTAGGATCTCACTCTCAACATGGAGCTCACATTTTCTCAGTGAGTTTGGAAGGCAGCAAGCCCCAGAAACCCTTCTGTCCCCTCTTAACCTAGGACTCTCCATATTGGTATACAGAGGCTATCTAGTTTGTTATATAGGTGCTAGGTTTTGAAATTTGATCCTCATGATTACACAGCAAGTGCCCTTACCACTGTGCACTATCTCTAGCGTGTTTATTTGCTTTGGTCATACTATTCCTTCCATTGAAGGTTCACAATTTCTGTAACTAACACACACACACACACACTATCCTTTCTTAAGCTACTATAATCCTTTTTTCCTAGTATATTAAAGCCTTGGGCCATTTTCAGAAGAGTTGTCTTTTTAACATAGGCAAATGATGGACGAATGCTATGAAATGCTATCTTCTGAACACAACATGGTTCATGGGTTGCACCCAAGAACGCTCAGCAAAAACAGCCATCATGTATGGGGAGTGGCTCCAAAGGTTCCATTCTTAGAGAAGCTAAAGGCAGTTAATGCTTGCCCAGGGGCGGAGTGGGTCATAGGGAGTGTTGTTCCTTTGTGATATGTAATGATTCAGTTCACTGTGGTCAGGGCCACTTCTGGGCTGGAGGTCCTGGGTACTCCAAGAATGCAGGCTGAAAAAGCCATAAGGAGCAAGCCAGTAAGCAGCATTTCCATTGCTTCTGCCTTAAGTTCCTTCCCTGACTTCTCTAAATGATGGGACTACAAGCAATAAGATAAATTCCTCCTCAAAGTGCCTTTAGTCGTGATGTTTTATCACAGCAACAGAAACCATAACTAAGACATACGTTAGTAGGTCCCCAGATCTTAGCACAACTGACTATATGATAAAGGTAATATTTAGGGCATAAAATTTTACATGCATGTTGACAGTACCACCTGCCAAAATGAAAACAAAGGCCTAATCCATCAAGGTCCAAAACTATTTTTGGGAAAGTCTCTAAATTTACTAACCTTTCTTTTTAGCTTCTGTAGTTCTGCTTTTGGCTAACTGTTCTTGTTAACTGAGGTATGTCAACTCAGAACATGGTTTTGTGCTTAAAAGCTCACCCTGAGAAAGTCTCAGGGCTACACTGGGATCCTGAACACACAGTGTAGTTGCAGGCCAGCAAATAAAGACTTTCTATTGGATTGTAGCCTAGAGGTGGCACTCAGCACAGTGAACTGAATCTATATCACTGAGCAATATGACCCCCCATAGCCCCCTCCTTCCCTGAGCAGTCTTCTTTGGTGAATACCCCACAACATTTACCAGCCAGACCTTGAGACACCAGGGATGGGGGGTCCTCAGGGTCCCTTAGAGTGAGGAAGAATACAATGGTCAGGGGACTTCTAGGGGTACACATTCTGAGGTATTTCAGGTCCCCATAGCTCCCTTTGATCAACTACAACCTAATGTTTTAGAAGGCCATGACAACTTCCTCACAAAAAAAAAAAAAAATTAGAAAATCACCTGACCTAACACATCTCAAGGTAAGTCTGGTTAAGACACATTCTGTTTGGACGCAGCTGCTGATCCAGTGCCCAGGAACCATATGAAACATAACTGGGTTCCCCCTATCTGTTCAGATGTATGCATGTGTGGTGGCCACCTCTGGCTGTCTTTACTGTGTGTGTATATGTGTGCCTATGAGTATACATGTGTAAGCACTCTTGCACTTGTGTGCATATGTGTGTAGGGGGGGAGGCACATGCATGCATGTGTGTGCTTCTGTCAATTCTGTTTCCCTGTATTAATCAGTAGCTTTCTGATATGAGAACTCCCTGGCTTAAGACCTGTGTTCCTTCCTCTGTATGTGTGTGTGAGTGAAGGGGGGTGGTGAATCCTTTTGCCTCTGCCAGGTTGCCCAGAGAATACCACCCCCTCAAACCTCCAAATGTTCTGCTCAGGGAGCAGGGGTGCTTGCTTATTTTGTTGCTTAACTCCTGCTCAGTCAGGTTTGGTCCCTTGTGGAGGTGGGGAGGAGCCAGGCCTCTCATCCAGGGCCCCTGCCATCTAAGCAGGATGCACACCGAAGGATCCATAGTTCTTCCAGGTGAGCATTCCCTCTGCTCCATGCCTGCTCTAAACAGTCCTGGGAAGAGGAAAGGAAAAGAAAGTTCCACTCCTTTTTCATTCATAATTTATGTCTCCTTTTCAACAAGCAGTCTGTATAATTGGAAAACTTATAACCCACCATTGCCTGAAAAATTTAGAAAATCCACCTCTGGGCCAGGGAGGAGGATTGCTGCCAGAAAACACAGCCTGGACAGAACGGATTTGCCCTTCTATCTAACACTGACCAAGGAGACTTTAAACAATTTTTGCTAGGTACTTTTTAAAAAGGATTAAAGATGACTTCTAAAAAGATTTCATTTGCCACCCAATTGGTCCCAGGTATTAGGGGAAAAAAAGAAAAATTTAAATGTATAAATAGGTTCCAGTTGTTGGAGGTAGCTCAAAAGGTGTTTAACAGCAAAGAACTGATTGAGAGACAAAAGCTTTTGCATAAACCAAAAGCCACCATCACCTTCTGGATGATGACACACAGATTTATAGATACCGATGAAAATGTTAGTGTCTTACCCTCTGTCAGAAAAGTATCTCTGAGTTGAAAGTTCTGCCTCTAACTGAAAGATACAAGCAAGATCTCTCAGGTTGGCAACAAAGATTCCCCAGGGGTATGGGCAGAAACCAACCCCCCCACGACTGGCCCAATACCAATTTCCTATAATTAGTCAACTAATCAGTTGAGCTGCATCCATCAGATTAAACAATACCCAATGATCCTAGAAACAAAAAGGGAACTTGTAGACCATAATGCCTAGCATGTGGAGATTGGCAGCTGGTGCCACGGCAGTCACCCTAGAATCTCCTGCCTGTGAAGAAACCTGGGACTCTTAATTCTCAAGTCTGATTCTTCCAAAGAAACAGTTGTACACTGTTTTGGACCTGAAAGATGTGTTCTTCAGCACCCCACTGGCGGAGATGAGTCAACAGAGCTTTACTTTTAAATGAACAGACCAAGAGGGAAGTTATAGTGGAGAACTTACATGGAGCATGTTTCCCCCACCCTAAATTTAAAAATTCTCTAACCCTTTTTGATGGGATACTACATGCTGACCTTCTGACTTTCATTGGAGGTCCCCCCCCAAAAAAAAAGGTGATTATAAAAGGGACTGCTACAAGAGTAGCAGACCTTGGGCTACAGAAGCTAAGGAAGTCCATCTGCATATGTTAGAGGCTGCCTATGTTGGCTACCAGATGAGAGGAAGCAAAAGGGGCCTGTCTCAGTGTAGGCTTGCGGCCATCATCCTTTAGATTCCAACTCCAAAGATGAAATGGCAGGTTCAAAAGTTCCTAGGTATTGTTGCCTCTGGATACCAGAGTTTGTGGAAATAGCAAGGCCTCTAAACACCAGCACAAAGGGAGACACTGAGCCCCTAATCTAGACTGAGACTAAACAAAAGGCATTTGAGGCTTTAAAAAAAAAAAACAGCTCCAACTTTGGCTCCACCCCAAGCACTTCAGACATCTTAAAACCTTTTCATCTGTTTGTCTACAATACAAAAGACAGTACAGAAGGGATTTTAACCCAAACTGTGAGGCCATGAATAGGATCTGTGACATACTTGTCCAAATGATTGGACCCTGTAGCCACAGGATAGCTCACCTGTCTAAGAGCTGTGGTGAGTGCTGCTAGTCTAATAAAAATAAAAAGCAAGTTAGCTCTGGGTTAGGATCTTACCCCACACAGCACCCAACAACCTGGCTGAGGCCCTCCTCTGAGGAACAACAGAACACTGGCTGTCTGATATCTGTGTGATCCAGTAATAGGCCCTACTCCTGGACTACCTTAGAGTCCTATCTTAGTCAGGGTTTCTATTCCTGCACAAAACATCATGACCAAGAAGCAAGTTGGGGAGGAAAGGGCTTATTCAGCTTACACTTCCACATTGCCAAAGGAAGTCAGGATAGGAACTCACACAGGGTAGGAACCTGGAGGCTGGAGCTGATTTAGAAGCTGTGGAGGGATTCTGCTTACTGGCTTGCATGGACCCTCCCACCCTTGATCACTAATTGGAAAAATGCCTTATAGCTGGATCTCATGGAGGCATTTCCTCCAGGGAGGCTTTTTTCTTTGTAATAACCCCAGCTTGTGTCAAGCTGACACATGAAACCAGCCAGTACTAGTCCTGCTTGAGAAACCTGCCACCATCAATGCTGCTTGCTACCCTCTTGCTCTATGACAATCAGCATGTGCTCACCCATGACAGTCACAAGTTGGAAGATGAAACCAGGTAGGTGCATGGGAGCTGCAGTAGCTACTTTAACTGAAACAATTTGGGCCAAAGCCAGCTAATTCAGCCCAGAGAGAAGTGAGCAATCTATCCCAGGTTCTAGGATGAGGAAATGAAAATACACCACCATATATACAAAAAGTTGCTATGCATGTCCATGATATGATCTATAGAAGAAAAGGAGTTTCCCACCACTGGAGGAAAGGACATTAAAGCCAGAGAGAAAATCCTGGTCCTCCTGGAGGCTATTTGGCTTCTCCTATTGAGTGCCCTGAGGCAAGAGGTAATTGGGCTGCTGATCTAGATGCCAGCCATATAGGCCAGTGAGGCCTATTGATAGTCTGATGATGTGCCCTGACTAAGTGTTGCCTGAGACTATGGTAATTACCAAGGGGAAACAGAAGATACAAAAGGAGAAATGGACAGCTCAAACCCATAGGTTGGTGGAGGATACCAAGGAGGAAAGATCGTTCTTCCAGAAACAACTAGCAGGACTCTGGTAACTGACCTTCACCAGGCTACTCACCTGGGGGCCATAAAACTTTCTGAGTTGCTCAGACCAAGGTGTGTCATGCCTAGACTGGACAGTCTGGAGCCTGGAACATCTCAGCCAGATGCAGGTTTGTGCTCAAATAAATCCAAACTAGAGATCCCTTCCCCACGAAGGGATTCAAATAAGAGGCCAACACCCTCACAAATTCTGGGGAAACTGATCACCACGATCAGTCAGCCTGGGGAGGATACAAGTACTTGCTAGTTTGTAAAGGTACCTTCTCTAGGTGGGGTAGAAGCATCCCGAACCTGGACTGAAACTGCTCAAAGAGTAGCTAAAAAGCTCCCCCAGGAACCTGGCCCATAATCTGGCCTCCCCATAGCAATGGGATCTGACAGTGACCCGGCTTTCATAGCCAAACCTCTCAATTAACAGCTAAAGCTTTACACATGGATTGTAAACGTCATTATCCATATAGACTTCAGTTTTCGGCAGGTGGAAAAAAATAAACAGGATGTTAAAAAATACTTAACAAAACTCTCACTAGAGTCTAATGAAGGGTGGGAGGACCTCCTTTCTTTGCTTTGCTTTGGGCCCCAAACCGCACATAGGGAGGGACTCATTATGAAACTGTTTGGAAGACCTCCCCGTTCCTTTCTCAACTCAATATAGGCCCTTCAGTCTCTAAAAATGCTATTCATTGGTCTGCCTAAGAGACCCGGCTGATTTCTGAGTCCACCACCAGTTTCTCCTGGTGATATTGTCTAGATTAAGGCTTATAGCCAAAGAAGCAGTGAAAACAACTTGGAAATGACCATATACAGGAATTTTCTCCACTCCTATGGCTGTGAAGGTAGCTGGCATTACACTGTGGATCCACCACACTCAAAAAAAAGCAAAAGCCTCAGATGCTACTGCCAAATGGACTGTTTCCCAGACTACAGATCCATTAAAATGAAGGTTTCATCAAGGCCCAAGGTCCTTCCACTCTTTACCCCTCTACCTCCTCCTGAGTCTTATGTGTTATATGAATTCATGGTTATGGCCCAACCCCTACTGCCCTCAGGCTTGGACCTGGGAACTAAGGAACACACATACAGGGAAGGAATTAACTAGTGTGACTATGAACCTGCAACCCATATTTATTTTGACCTTTGTTTGCTCACTGATGAGACATTAAGTGTCTGGTTATGTTAAAGAAAGACAGGTAGGAATACAGTTTACAATTCTATGCATGCCCTAAGGTTTGGACCCTTAGTTGCCAGAAATAAATGAGTTTACATTGCAAAAATTATAAAACAGACTTCCTAAAAAAGCAAGGATGAATATTTAGAAAGAAATCCTCCCACATCAAGAAATACCCAATAGGATGTAATCCAGTGGCCATAAAAATAAAAATCTGGAAATTCCCTTAGAAAAAATTCTGGCCTTTGGGAAACAGAGAAACCCTGGGGAATCAGACTCAAATTATTCGACAGGATAGGATGGAACCCTGATGAAAGAGTTAATCATTTCCAGCCTGAAATTATCCCGGATTGCTGGTTATGCTTAAACACTCAGTCACTGAAATACACAGGGATAGGAACTGAACAGATTGTCAGCTCATTACCTAACAAAACTCATTGTGACTGGAAACAGCCTAAATTAATGTTAGAGACTTACGGGGCTGAAACTTGTCTAATAGGCAAAACTGTTAGCCTAGACACTTCCCCTAATTCTGATGCTGGCTATTCTCTTTTATGAGTTAATTCATCTGAATAACAGATATTACCAAGCCTCTTGGTGGGCAACTACAAATGGGCTGACTAAACATGCCTCTTCCAATACTTTCCAAAATAAGCAGGTTGGTTAGGCTTTAAAGGTATTAAAACAAGTTAGATTACCTTAACGAAATGGTCTTACCAAATTGTAGAGGCTTAGACTTAGTACTTATGAGATAAAGGAAACTATGTCTGACTTTTGGAAGAAACTTGTTTCTATATTAATTGATCAAGAATAATTTAAAAAAAATCTTGCCATTGTTGGAAAAAAACTCAAAAAGAGAGAGATAAAGACATTAATCAGATAATTGGTACCAGTCTCTCTTATCTTGGTCTCCCTGGTTAACTACTTTGCTATCAGCACTGGCTTGACCTTTAATTGTCATCCTTATTACAATAACAGTCAGGCTCTGTATCTTAAACCATATGGGCAATTATGTATCAATTCAGTAAACTTAGTGGTCCTTAGGACCAACCATTCCTCTTTAGAGCAGAATGAGTCCACAATTTGACCCATTCACTAAGACCAGTGTGGAATGTAACAGGGCCTGAGACCTCAGTACAACTGAATCCATGATGAAAGTACCATTCAGGCCATAAATAGTAAGTAGATAGTATCACCTGCATTCAAAAAATGAAAACAAAGACCTAATCCATCAAAGCTCATAGCTCTGGGAAAGTCTTTAAATGTACTAAATTGCTTTTTGGCCTCGGTCGTTCCACTTCTGGCTAACTGTTCTTGTTAACTGAAGTATGTCAACCCAGAACATGATTTTTGTGCTTAAAAGCCCTGAGAAAGGCTCAAGGCTACCCTGGGATTCTGAGCAGCCAACTAATAAAGACTCTTTATTGTCTTGAACGCATGTCCAAACAACTTCTCTGGTGACTATCTCACAACAATATAGGTTCAAAGAGACAACTGGAGCTCGAACAATGGCTCCCTGGTTAAGAGCTCTGACTGCTCTTCCAGAGTACCTGGGTTTGATTCCCAGTGCCCAAGTGGCTGTAATACAATCTTCAGTAACCCCAGTTACAGATGCATGAAACCCTCTCTATCCTGCACAGGCACCAGACAGGTACAAAATACATAAATATATATTCAGGCAAAATACCAATACATATAAAATAAATTATTTTAAAAATGATTTTTAAAGTAAAATATGTTGCCCTACATGGAAGATGATTCTCCTCTCAGAATTTATAGGGACTTTACTTTTTAAGATATGTAATGGGATGGAGAGTACACAGGCTTAAACCAAGTATGGTGGTATTGGCATGAAATCTGAGCACTCAGGAAGTAGACGCAGGCAGAAGGATCACAACTTTGAGGCCAGCCTGGAAAGGAGGGGACAAGTTAGACATTTCTGAAACAAGAAATATGTCTTTCATTTATGGTAGAGGGAACAAAATCAGAAGATATTAATCTTCACTCAAGATTCAGAACTAAGTAATCAAGAAGCAGAGGAGGCCTCACTGTCAGAAACATTTAGACTAGCACCCTTTCCCACACTTCAAACTAGCTGCCTATAATGTCCCTTGCTAGTTCAAAGGACCCCTAAATCTACCTCAGATTTATCCCTTCGGATCAAAAGAATCCTATGCTACAACAGCTCCACCTGGAAGCAAAACAATGAGTCAAAGACTGTTGTGAGAACTTTCCTCTGAGGTAGGAGCACTAGGCAATATCTACCTACTCATAAGTTTCAATGGTAAGCTAAGGTTTGATTCCACCTATTGGTTTGTCCAAGGAACCAATGAGTTTACTTAAGCTTACTTACAGAGTACTGGTGAGGAATTATTAACAGAGGCACTGACCTAAAATTATAATGGCTTCCTCATGGCTGCTGCTGTTGGAGGCCCTCTTAATTCACCTCCTCTGTTCTAAATATGGCTCCTCCCCTAAACCCTGGATCCACTTGCAGTTACTTCCGGCAGAATTGTGTACACCTGGCTGGGAGCTGTGGCTGGATTCGCAGGTGATGGTCCAAGGACCTTCCAACCCTATTTCTATGAAGGAATGTCAACAGTCAGCAAGCCTGGCTGGACTGAACTTTGGCAAAGAGGCACAGCTGATCTTATGAAGATGGCAGTTGCTTTGCTTGGAAGATAGTGATGTACAAGACCCTTAAACCCACCTTTTAGCTTACCAAATCTCCACTGTTCATTTGTTTGCTTGCTTTTGAGAGTCTTCCTATGGAGCCCAGACAGGCTGTTAACCTGAAATCCTCCTGCTTTAGCTTCCCAAGTGCTGAAATTATACATATTTACCTCCACATCCTGTCATCCTGTTTAAATCTCGGTGTGTGTGTGTGTGTGTGTGTGTGTGTGTGTGTGTGTGTGTGTGTGTGTTTATGATCCCACATACATGCACATGCATGTCTAGTTCATGCATGTGGTTGAAGGTGTGTTCAAGGAGAACAGAAGTTAACATCAGGTATTTTCTTCTATCATTTTAGCTTATTTTTTGAGACAGAGACTCTTCTATGAATCCGGGGCTCATTGATTAGGTAAACTAGTTGGCCATCAAGCCCCAGGGACCATCCTGTATCACTCTCTTAAAGACAAATACTACCATCCTCACAAATTTTTATGAGGGTACTGGGGATTAAAATCAGATTCTCATCTTTGCAAGTAAGCACTTTCCTAACTGAACCATCTGCTCAGCCCCTAAATCCCTACTTTTTAAAAGGATTTTTTTGTGTGTTTGTGTATTTATGTGTACAAGTATCCTCTGAGATCAGAAGAGGGCATCAAATCCCCTTGAATTGGAGTTGTAGGTGGTCTTGAGGCAAACCCAGGTCCTCATCCAGTGATCTTAAATGACAAGCCATCTCTCCAGCCTCATGATGGAATAACATTATTAGCAAAATAACTGACAGCTAGTAAAGACCTAATATCTGTTAGCCCTATATAAAATTTCTTATTTTATTATTATGATTTTTTTTGTCAAAATTGTGCCACATTTTTGTCTACAATAATGACCCCTACAGTGAGGGTTTGTAAACCAAATGTGAAGTTTTCAATTCCTTACAAGCATTTTCATGCTAAAGTAGAAAGCACCATTAAATTTCAGCCCATTGTTAAAGGCACTTGGTGCCTGAAGATGTAATCTGGACAAAGTTCAGTCTTTGGAACCAGCATAACAGTGGAAGGAGGACTGACTCATCCACAAAGCCCTCTGACGTCCACCCACATATCATGATACATTCACAGATACAATGGTACTGAGTTTTTAATAAAAAGCAAAAAGCTTAATTTTTAATTTAAATTAGCTTTTAATTTTAATGTGTGACCTTGTACAACTTTAATTCCAGCACTTGTGGGGCAGAGACAGGTGAATCTCTGTGAGTTCAAGACCATCCTGGTCTACATGGTGAGGCCCTGTCTCAAAAAAGTAGCTTTAATCTATTGGCCTGAAGCAAAAATAGTAACAAACTTAAATTATCACAGGAGAGAAAAATGGGGCAGCAAGATGGTTCAGCAGTTAAAGGTACTAACTACCAAGCCTGATGATCTGAGTTTAATCCCAAGATTCATGATTCATATGGTGAGAAGTAAGACCTTTCGTACTTTTCCACAAGTTGTCTGTCCTCTCCATATGCAGACTGTGGTACAGACAGACACAGACAGACACAGACACACATACACACAACTAAAATTTTAAATGTGATAAAAATATTTTAAATATGCAAGAAAATTAATTATAAACTAACCATTACCATACTCTGGATATAATTATTTTCACCTTTCTCTTCTAATATACAAAATGAGTGAATGATTGAATTAAGTGCTAAAAGATTATTATGATTCATATTTTCTGTAAAGTTAATTACATATTAATGTTTTATAAAATATCAGCAGCAACAGCAAACAGTTGCACTCTGCTTTTTAAAAGACAAAGAGAAGCCCTTAAAGGTAGGAAAGGCCAGCTGCATCTAAAGTGTCATTCTAAATTTGGGTTAAATTAGTTAGAATAGAAAGTAGTACAGCCTTTATGGAAATATTGAAGTTCCTCAAAACCATAGAAATTAATCTGCCATATGAACAAGCAACCTCACCACTAGGTATATACCCAAAGGAAATGAAAGCAGTACCTGAAAGACATATGGTCATAAATAGTTTTTACAGGGTTATTCACAACAGCCAAGTAAATAGATAAGGAAAATGTGACATATACTGTAATATTTTGGTCATAAAAAGAACAAAATTATATTCTTTGTACATGGATACAATCAGAGAACAGTATGTTAAAAAAAATCAACCAGGCATGGGGAAAAAAAATAAATACTGTGTGTTTTCATTTGTATGTGGAAGCTGAAACGTTCGTCTCATTCAGGTAATCTGTAGTAGTTTCTAGAGCTTTAGAAGAGGTGACTACAGGAAGGATGGTCAGTGGGATAAGAAGAATAATTGTCATGTCCCATAGCAAAACAGCTTAGCAATTAAGGATACATATATTTCAAAATAACTACAAAATTATGATTTTGAATGTTCCAACACAGAATAACTTTTTGAGGAGGCCGATACGACAATTTACCCACTGTATATATGTATATGTGTGTGTATATATAGAGAGAAATACTAATTTTACCCACAATTATGTACATAGTGTATCAACTAAAAGAGAATATATTTTTAAAGAAACACAACTAATAATTGATTCTCATAGTAAAAGAAGATACTAACTTATCTCTTGGATAATGTTTTTCTTGCTACAAAACAGAGTATGGTCTCAAGCTTCCTAAAAATTACCGAAATTCCTAGTTTGCTTAATGTGCTTACGAATAAAATTTAAAATTTAAAATAAAATTTAAAATTTAAAATAAAGTTTAAAATTTAAAATAAAATTTAAAATTTAAAATAAAATTTAAAATTTAAAATAAAATTTAAAATTTAAAATAAAATTAAAATTTAAAATAAAATTAAAATTTAAAATAAAATTTAAAATTTAAGATTTAAAATAAAATTTAAAATAAAATTTAAAAATGTGTCTGTGATAAAATAGGTTTCACAAGAGCTATTATCAGAAAGTGAAGCAGGGTTTTTAAAAATTAATTTATTATTTTGCATGAATGTTTTGTATAAATGTCTATGCAACATGTGCATACAGTGCCCTTGGAGACCAGAAGGGGTAACTGAATCTCCTGGAACTGGAGTTAGAACAGCCACATGGGTGTTGGGGATCAAACCCTGGTCCTCTGAAAAAGCAGCCAATGTTCTTAAACCCTCAGCCACAGCTCCAGAGCAGTGAAGCAGGGTTTTACAGGCACTACTTTCAATATTTTGTAAGCTAGTACTCATTATAATTTGTCCAAGTTGGGGCTGTTAATGTCGGGGTCAGTGTTTCTCATTGTGACTTGTGAATAAAGTTCAGCTAGTAGGAATTCACTCAAGAAAAAGACCGATGCTTGAAATGAATGCAGTCCCTTGCCATCTAGCCCCAAACAGAACTTTTGAAAAACCTTGTGAACTTTTGAAATACGCCATCCTCTCAGAGGACTGAAGAAAGACCCAAAGAAACCCTAAGAATTTAGCGCCTTGGTGTGGGGGCAGAATGTCTATTATCCCAGCAGTTGAGAAGTTGAAATACGAGAATCAAAAGCTCAGGCCTGGTCTGGGTTCATTTTCAAGTCTCCTCAAAAGGGTCTATTCTGAAGTAGTAGGAACGTTGGTCACAAGTTCTCACAGCTGAAAGAAGCGAAGGGGGTTCTAGAATGTTCCCAGAAAGCCGACCCTCAGTTACCGTAACCGGATACAGATATCACAGAACGGAAGTATCGAACTCTGTGGCCGTTATTCTTGCCTCCATTACGGTTGCCGCTGAGGACGGAGAATCTCGTCTCGTCTCCAGCGTCAGGCCCTGGTAATGGTGTTTCTTGGACCTTGTTAATAAGGTACTGTGGTGTTACTTGGACCTCGTAAATTTATTAAAATGGCCTTATCTAAAGCCAAGGCCTTGTCTTTACAAGACTGCCATTGTCTCCTTTGTATGGAATTCCTTATTGAGCCTATAACTCCGCCTTGTAACCACACAATGTGCAAATCATGCTTTAAAGCACTTCTCCGAAAAACAAATTTATTCTGCCCCTTCTGCCGCTCCTGTATCTCGTCATGGGCTCGGTGCCATAGTCATGTGGACAGTCTTATCAATAAGAAACTGTGGGAGACAATTCAAAGTCAGTACCCAGAGGAATGCAGACGCAGGAACCCGGGGAAGAACGGCCTTCATTGGTCTTCAATGATGATCCTCCAGTTCGATTGCTAAGTAATCCCGGGGAATTGAGGAAAGAATATGAAGAGGAGATGATTAGGATGGAGGCCGAGCGCCAGGCCACCGAGGAAAGACAAAATAGGGCCACTGAGGAATTCATAAGGCATTACTGGCAAAGGAATTGGAGGAGGAAAAACTGTGGGAAGAAAAGCGCAGACTGAAGAACAGCAGCAAAGAGAGGCAGAAGAGGCTAAAAAGAGAGGCACGAGTGATCCAGTCGCGTTGCCAAGAAAAAAAAAGAGAAAACAAAAACACTGTGACAATGTTCCAAGTTTTCCCTTCCTCAGGCTCAGCTTGAATCAGCAGTGCAGTATGAAACTCTGCAGGATGGCAAGAAAACGTCTGGTAGGGGACAAGAAACGAAAACTGAAGAAAATATGCCAGCAGCTACTGTGTTAACAGGTCCTGAGAATCCTAAACCAGGTACTTCAAATTCACGTTACGCATTTTTTCATAGCTATGATGCAAAAGAGGGCAGTTCAGATGAGGCACCAAAACCAAGCTGCTCCAATCACGACTCTAATGTCCATTTAAGGACATTAAACCTGAAGCGACCACTCATTCTTCTGCCCAGATAAAGAGTATGAGCAGTGAATCAGGCATAACAGAGGAAATTGACAGCTGCACAACTGAGGCAAAAGAAAAAAATTACCCTTCTTCGAGTAGAAAACATGCTTCTAAAAGAAAGCATCAGGAATATCCGTCTGAAGCAGAAGCTGGTGAGCCTGGCATTTCTCATGAAATAGCCCCTAAATCTTCCTCGGATGACAAGGAAACACAAGACCTCATTACCAAAAAGCTGATGGATTTGGAGAAACTGTATTATGAGAAGCATTTACAAGAAGAACAAGATAGATTATTTGCATTGGAGCTTCAAAGAGCACTGGATGAAGAAGAAAAGAAAACATGGGATAGGAAGTCCTTACGGAGGAACAATCCAGTCCACTATGATGCCTTTAATCCAGACACCTCAGCAAAAAAGAATTCCAAAGATAAGAACATCTGAAAGGTAAAGAAATATAAAGTATTTAAGATTTAAATTAACCATCTTTTAAAAAGATTCAGTTGAAGCATCTAGTTAATGTTAGTGGGAGAAAGATGCCAGATTCTACTACACAGATTCAAACATAAATTTTTCATCGCTCATTGCCAAATAATTTACACAAAAGTATTTTTCAAATGTTTTGAGAGGTAAAGAAAATAATACAGATGTAGAATGGTTTAAAATCCTAACACTGCATTATGAAGTGGGTCTTTTTTAAGATACAATCTATAAATGTATAATTAAATATTTACTTTGTAACAATTAATTTTTATCACTTAATAACATTAATTATAATATATATTTAATAATCATAAATATTTAATATTTAATTTATTTGGTATTTGATACTTAGTATTTAATATTATACTAACTTACATATTTGAAATTATGTTATGTATTAGAAATATATATTATGTTTATGCATATATTTATATGTGCATATTTTATATTTTTATTTTATGTATATAGATTCTAATATATAATTTATTACATAAATATTACATATGATATAATATATTATATATAATAATATATTATTATATATATTGTACTATATATTATATTAAACAGATTAATATATACTACATACTTTTGTATATTATACATTAATAATATTAATATGTTAATATATAACATATATACCTATATAGTATATATGTATATGTAAATATATTTATATAATATAAACTATATAATTATATATAATATATTATATAAATATATGCTACAATCTATAATATAGACATAATATAGATATAATAAAATATATTATATATCATATATTTTGTTATATAATTACATATGATATATAATATATATAAATATATATTATATATCTAAATACATATATTTGTCTATAGATATGAAATATATAATATATATTATGATAAATATATGTATTATAATCATGTTTATTGTTTTGTAATTATATAGTATATATAATACTAAAAATACATTATGTATACAACATATAGTATATATAATATATACAATTAAGATATATTATGCATTATATAATATATATTACATAACATTTTATTGTATATATTAGGTAATAAATATTATATAGACATATATTTATATTATATATTATTTTATATATTTGTATATAAAATATATATTGCATTTTATATAATCTGTATATTATATATAATATATGAATGATACATAATATATGTTATATATTTAATAGTATGTGTAAATTATATATTTAATATTATAATTTTTATATTTGAATATTTTAAAGTGTTATTTGGTACACTCTCACTATCTTTTTTGATTTGCCGTTTTTTGAAACAGGGTCTTTTTAGAGCTTCCTGCCAGCCTTCTGAGCACTGTATTTACATGTGTACACCACTAAGTCAAGCTGCATTTATAACTTCAATGGTCTTTATGATTACAGAGAATAAGAATGTGGTTCTGTAAAACTTCAGTGATAAGCAAGGGTGCCTAGACTTCATGCTATCAGTAGTTGTTCTGTTGTTAGTAGGGGTGATAAGTTTGAGGTTCTTATGGATATACAGTGCCTTGGGAATACTACCTCTTGAGGTAGTGTATACCCAATGAATTGCTTGCTAGTCAAACAAGCCTGTCAAAAGGTGTTTTGTTTATTTGCTTGTTTACTTTGTTTTGAATGGAATAAAGACCCAGGTAGATCTCTGTTGAGTTGGAGGGCAGCTTGGTCTACAATAGTAAGTTTTATAGAGCTATGTAGTGAGACCCTGTCTCAGTCAAACCAGACCTAATCAAACAACAAACTTAAAATGGAATAAAGGGGTAGAGGTATAACTTAGTAGTAAAGTGCCCGTAGTTCCAATTTCCTGGTCTGGAAAACAAAACAAACAAAAAAGTGAGAAAAAAAGAATAGAATAGATAGGAATTTAACCCAAGAGAGTAACAGCAAAATATTTTATGGTAAGGAACCTAAAATAATTACATTATTTCCACATAGTTTTCCTTATATAGATAGTAATTTTTTATATGTATTGAGACAAGTAGTAAAGTATTTAGGGGCTGGGTTTAGAAGCACTTGCCTGATAATCCCAGCACTTTGGTAACTGAGACAATAGAATCACAAGTTCAAGGCAAACCTGGGATCCATGGCAAGACCCTGTCTCAAAAAGATTTAAAAATAGGAGTTGAGGATTTATTTTAGAAGTAGCATACCCGACTGTGAAGCATAAGACCATGGGTTTGGTTCCCAGTGCCAAAACATAGAACAAAATAAATATAATAATATGATAGCCTTGAGCTGGTAAAGTACACCTCCAAATGTTTCCAGAGAAGGTTGCTATATAGGACAGTGACTGAAGGAAATGGGGTCCCAGATGAAAAAAAGCTGAAGAAGCCAGCAGACATTAGATTCCAGTATCCACCTGTAAACGTGAACCTGATGGCAGCAACTCTCCAGGGAACATCTAGATCTTTAGCACCTGATGGGGACTACCAGAAGCTTCCAGAGGACACCATTCTGTCTATTGGATTTATTTAACTAGAATGAACTTTTAGCAGATAGTTCTAACATTTCTAAGAGTCAGTTATCCTTTTTGTCTTTTATCTAACATTTTAATAGATTTTAATTAGCTTATAACATTGTAGGTTTCCTTATGATATTTACATACAAAGTTTTGGCTAACTGCACTCCTAACCCTCTCTTCTCCCTCATGGCCCTGACTACTACTCCCATCTCCTCCTTTCTTCCATCTCCTTTACACGCCAGCATACTTGCATCCTCAATAATCCCCTTCCTCATTCATATCTGGTATTCTAAGTGCTCTTTTCCACCTTAAAAGCTTCATTTCCCTGCCTCTAATGGCCCTCTTGCTAGTTTCCCGACCTCTACATATGTCCACGCTCACATAAATTCACATAGTAACACTTAGAAGCTAGAATTCATTTATGTAATGTTTATCTTCTATGTCCTATGGCTAATCTACCTTACATTTGTTAATGCTTATCTTAATGTGTTATTCTCCAAAATTTATACTGTTTTCTATGTTTCATGTTATCTACATCAATTTTAATACACACACACACACACCACACACACGTTTTTTGGTGTGCAGCTAGGGATCTCACCCAGGATCCTTCAGGTACTGGGTAAGCACTCCACCACTAAATTACCAATCTTTTGGTGCCAATTTCAATTTTGCACTGCCTTTTCTTATTAAGAAAGTATCATTTGAGCAATGATTGTGATAGTAATATAGTATTATTTAAGAACTAACCAAATTGTCTAAAACAAAAATATATCTTCTAATCACATCAATATTTTTTCTAAGAGAAATATTTCAGGGTAGACATTTTTAGAGCTTCTCAAAATAAAACTTATGTAATTAAACCTTAGACTAGACCATAAGTAAAATTTTAAAAGGCTATATGTGATATATTTAGGATTTATATATTTGTCTGTGAAGACGTTTCCCTAACTAAGGTTCATTTTAAGATTTTCTCCATTAGTTTTTGTTCTTTCTACCATATTTGAATTCGTTAGACTAATAAAAAGATCAGTGAATTAGAATCCACTGCTAACTTTTCACTGTGGTAAATAAAAATATGCCAAATTTCTTAATGAATACTAAAGTTGTACAAATGTTAAGAATATGAAATTAAAGGAATAAAAATAAAATTAATAAAAATAAAAATGTTCTCATCTACTTTTTGAGACGGGATTTCAGCCCAAACTGTCTTCCAACTTACTATGTAGTTGAAGATAACATTACTATTATTGTTGTTGTTGTTATTGAGACAAGGTCTTGCTATGTATTCCTAGCTGTCCTGGAATTCACTATTTAGAACAAACTGGCCTCAAACTCAAGTGATCCTCCTGCCTCTCTTCCTCCTGAGTGCTGGAATTAAAGGTGTGCACCATCATGCTGAGGTTGACATTAAACTGCCTCTATCTCCAGGTTGGGGCTTATAGGTGTGCATCACTATACCCAGTTTATATGGTGGTGAGAATGAACCCAGGGCTCAGGGATGCTAGAAAATAGCTCTATCAACTATCCTCAGCCCTCTCAATTTTTTCTTAAGAGCAACAGAACAATCTAGAAACAACCTTATCTTTTAATGTATGCTTTAATATGACCTACTTAAAAGCCTGTATTAAAAATATAACCTTTATTTTCTTGTGCTTGAGGTTGAACTGGTGAATGCTAACAAATTTTGGGTTAAGCTTCTAATATCTGAAATTACTTGAAAAGCTTAATGAAAAGAAAATAAGCTATCTGTTTGATCTCAGCAAGATTCAAAGAAAGACAATTAATAAATGTCAAGTGTCAAAGAGATTTTTAAAGGACAAAAGTCTGGCTATGTCTGGAAAAACTGAGGACAGGTACCTGAGTGTGCTTGACTATTCTGGAAATCTCTATCTTTGCTGTTTGCGTACTGTTTTGCCTAGTCTTTCCTCATGCTTCTCCTGAGAAAGAATTTTAGAGGCTAAATGTTTTAGGTATTTAGGATATTTCTTACTATACTGTGTTTAGAATAGAAAAAAATAATTCCAGAAAAAGTGTTCACAAATGTTAGTCATGTATACAAAGATATGTAGTCAATATCTTAAATGAACTTCACTTAATGGAGATTGTCTCCATTTAGCTGACTAGCCAAGTCATAGGTCTCCATGTCATATGTACATCTATGAAAACACGGAACAAATGGACAGAAATCACCAGGTGGTAGTACAACTTAATCTCAGTCAATTAAACTGCATGCCTCAGAGTGAACAGTTTGTTCCTATGACTATTCGTGCCAGATACTATATACTGACTAGTATTTTAATAAATATTACATAAACGAGTTTTAAAACATTCTCGTTCATTCTAAGACAGATCTATATTTGTGTTTTAGAACCCTTTTTGGAACACTGCCAGAAACCCCTTTTATCTTCTATGTAGCCTCTAATTTGCTCCCTCCTCTTCTAAATTTGATCACGTTCCCCTCCCATCATGAATAAACTGCCTTGGGTGCAAATCAATGGCACTACTGGCTAAAGTGTAACACTGTGGCACAACACAGACAAGTCCCTAGGTTAATATGTGACATCAAAAAGAAAAAAAAAAAAAAGGGCCGGGCGGTGGTAGCGCACGCCTTTAATCCCAGCACTTGGGAGGCAGAGGCAGGCGGATTTCTGAGTTCGAGGCCAACCTGGGCTACAGAGTGAGTTCCAGACAGCCAGGTCTACACAGAGAAACCCTGTCTCGAAAAACCAAAAAAAAAAAAAAAAAGAAAAAAGAAAGAAAAAGGAATGGGTGAGGGGAAGGAGAAAAGCTTAAGAGGTGAGGAGAAGCAAGAAGAAATGCAATGTTTGCCTTTGAGTTCCCAGTGGGTACTGACACCTCCGCTATATTCCTGAAATGTTAGCATGTTACACTTCTAAGGATTACCCTGCACTCAAACTGTCAACAGTCCACTTCTGAGCTGCTGGACCTTAAGCAAGGCATTTAACCTCCATGTGCTTCAATTTTCTGAGTGGCGGCTGGCCCTATGGGGAGATATATCCTGCCTCACTGTGATTCTTTGAAGAAATATGATCTCATACAAGTCAAATGTCTGCCTAGCATCTAAATGCTCCAGAAGCATGAGTTTCAATTAATTTGTTTTCAATTAAGATGTATCCTGCCCAGACCATAGCATGGGCTGTCTAAGAAATGCAAGAAGGAACAAATGGTTCTGAGTTTCCTCAACAAGATCATCCCTAAACACTTCTTGGTGGCATTTTCAGATTTAAACCTCATAAATCTTTACAGATGCCATAGACTTTCATGAATTTCTTTATCCACTTTCCATCTACCCTCCAGCAACAATAAAACCTTGGGAAAGAAGCAAAAAAAAAAAAAAAAAAAAAGATCATATAGAATTGATAGGACTTTAGACAACACAGGGGAACCAGTCAGCCTTAAAAAGAATGTACCCAACTGTATAAAAAGACTTCTGGCTGAAATGTATAGCAGACAGGGGTCAGAAGCAACATGGGAGGCTCATAATCACATTACTGTAAAAGGTTTTATTGTTTAATCATTCTTTTAACCCTCAGCCCCATCCAGTCACTCATTCTGTTTTTCTGATCATTCTAAAAGCTGAATATAGTCCCCTCTATGGAGGATAAAAAAATTCATGTGAACATCAATACTTCTCAGCAAGCCTTTATTAGGCACTATGTCACAGTGCTGGGAGTGCTGGTTTGCAACAAATGAGATTTTCCTAGGGCTCCACAGGGTAGTTCTTTTTCAAGGCCATTGGGCACTCATGGACTTGAAATGCCGCTGTCCATCTAAATACAACATGGACTCTGAAACACAAGAAAGACTCCTCTGAAGACATTTGCAGCACTTTGAACAACCATACAGATGAATGACTATTTGGGAATAATAGGGCAACACTGTATATGCAAAACCAAGGATGCACTCTGGGGCTGGAGCTATACAACTAACCTAAGAGAGAAGCCCCTGACTCCATCTCGTTTTGCTGGCTGCACTAGTCTTTCATTATTAGTGGCTGCTTGCAGTTTGTACCAGCTCTGTGTACACAGCTGTGCAAAGCAACAGCAGCCATTCCTGGGAGCCAAAAGACATATTCGGCCTTCAGGGATACAGAACTTCAAAACTATAATCTCCCAAAGACATGTGCTTGGGCTAATGGGCTTGGAGACATTGGTGAGGATAATTTAAAAGCAAGAGGGCTAGGAATATAGCTCAGTGGTAGAGCACATGTCCAGCTCATGTGAATCCCTGGATTTGAGGATCATTTAAAAGAAGAGGGTTGAGAATATAGCTCAGTGAGAGAGTACTTGCCTAACATATGTAAATCCCTGGGTTCAGTCCCATACCAAAGGCGGGTACTGGGGGTGCTGTTGAGACTTTCTTCTTCTCATTAGAAGGAAGCAATCATCACAGCTTACCTCCATATGTTTTGGGGAAAATCAAGGGTACTTCTTTTTCCGACATGAATGTAAAATGAAAGACATTGGTGGTCATATGCTCATGACTGTCAAGAGAGGCCACTTCACTATGGACTCTGACTTGAATGTAATTGTCCTGGGTGAAGCATACCTAAAAGATTATAGACACAAAATTTTGTCAGTTGCTTCAAGAACAGGGAAGGAAACCAGTCATAAGAGAAATATAGAAGGTAAAAACTTTTTTCTAGACCCAAATGACAAAAAATACTTTTCATCCCTCATAATACACCTACCTGTGAAGAAAGAAAGAGTAATGAACCAACTTCAACAGGTTTCTGAAACATGATATCATCTACTGTTACCACATATGGCCGGGAACCACTATTGGAGAAAGCCCAAAATTGAAGTGAATTGCAAAATTCAGGTCTCAAATGTTTCCCTTAACAATTCACTGAAGTAAAGTAACAATGATCAAAAAAAAAAATCAATGTAAAGAAAAGGAAAATTATCAAATGCAGCTACTATGAGGGTGATATTCATTAAAGCAAAACTGTGGGGCTGAATATGCTCTAAATACACTGTATTGATGTATAACATTATCTAGGAATATATATTGAAAGTTTTATATTAAAAACATTATCAGAGCATTTGGCTTTGATTTCAGAAGATTGTTTCCCCGACTTAGGCCATTAATTAAAGACCTACTGAAAAAATATGGAAATATGTAAAAAGGAAGAGAAAGAGTGATTTTGGACCTAAAAGGTCACAGTGTCATCTCTTATATTTGCTACTAGTATGATAATCTCTGTGAAGCACACAGAGATCTTATAAAAGGTATAATCCTATAGTGCAGTCCATACCCAGACTGGTTTAAAACGTTTCCTTTTAGTGGACTGGAGAAGTAAGTCGCTTCTCAGAAGGTAACTTTAGTCGAACTCACCCAAAGCTACAAGCAGTAGCCCACGCAAGTTCATATGCTTTTCTCATAAGAAAGCCACCAAAGATCCGATTGAAAATGTTTCGCTCCTATAAAACATAAATGAGTATTAATAGAAGTCCGTGGTTATTTTTATACAGAAAACAAAGAAATTAACAAGATAGAAAATGTCCATTTAAATGTGTGTCAAAGTTCAATTATCATGAATGCAATCCAGCAAATTCAGAAGATTGCTCACAAAGTTCTAGTACCTGAGGGTGACAAACATTCAAGCTCTGAGTTTTGTATCCTCCATCCATACTGCCTTAGGAGGCAAAATTCGACTTTGAAAACTTATAGTCCTGTGCAAGTAGAGATGAATGAAATAAACCCTGTTACTGGCATGTTTTCACTGTTGAGAGGAAACAGGTTATAAACATTCTCCATGCAAGTGTGGCTCTGGAAAAGTCCTTGGACTCGAATACTTTCTCAACTTGGGAATCTCAGTCTTAACTTACTTTGGATCCAGTGTGCTAAGAAACAGTTCATGTATGATGTTCCTCTCCTCAGAACTGGAAGCCACTTTCAGTAATGAACTGGTGCTGAAGGCAATCCTCCGGCTCTTGTTCACTGAAGTATATAAAATGAAGAAGTATGATCAGGAAGCATCTAGGGTGCCTTGCAATCGAAAAAGTATTTCTCAGATTCAAACTGCACCAGAATAATTTATGCATATATACCAGGGAAGGCCACGGTGATCACATAAATTTGCAGAGATGGAGCTGGGACACAGTTCTGTAGTAAAGCACTTTCTTTACATGTTCAAGGCCCTGGGTTCCACAAAAAAAAAATCTTAATATTTTCCACTGAGTATTTTTCTTCTCTCTCTCTCTCTCTCTCTCTCTCTCTCTCTCTCTCTCTCTTTCTTTTTCATTTTTTGAGGCAGGGTTTCTCTGTATAGCCTTGGCTGTCCTGGAACTTGCTCTGTAGACCAGGCTTTCCTCAAACTCAGAGATCTGCTTGCCTCTGCCTCTGGCTCCCAAGTGCTGGAATTAATGATTTATTTTTATGTACATTGGTGTTTTGGTTGTATATATGTTTGTATGAGGGTGTCAGGAGTCCTGGAACTGGAGTTACAGATAATTGTGAATTGCCATATACATGCTGGGAATTGAGCCTGGGTCCTCTGGAAGAGAAGCAGTACTCTTAACTGCTGAGCCATCTGTCCAGTCTGAGTATTTTCTTTCAGATGGAAATTCTATCAGTTTAGTATGAGAACACTGGTTATCATCTGGATCTACAGCCCTGATCTGACTAGTACTTACACAACTAAGAAATACTTCCCATTTCACAAATAATAGCTACCTGTGTTCCAGGATGGCTCTGCATCCATGCACATACTGGTAACATTAAGTGAATTTAATGAGTTTAAAAATGAGTATATGAAGTTAGGAGGGAAAAGATGGCAGTGGGTGGAGAGGGAAGAAAATGAAGGGGGGTGGGGGGCTTGACCAAAACACACTATATACATGTATGAAATTCTCAATCAATAAAGAATGAAAAGACAAATTGCTTCACTTAATACTGTGCCATCAATAAAATTGTTCAAAGCAAAAGTTCTGTGGAATAAAATACAATTCATTTGTCTATCAAAAAAATCTTGACATGGGTAAAACATTTGACTATTATAAGGAATCCATATAATCTTCAATAATTCCTTCTATAGTAAAATTAATATAGTTTAAATTTTTTGTTTCACCATAAGAAAATTAACATACATTCTCCTTGTGTAAAGAGTTCTTCTTCGTCTTTATTTTCAGGAATGAGTGGATTTACAAATGCCGGCCTAAAGAAGACAGAAAAATTTAGTTTAAGATATTGGCTTGATGATTCACCTCTGTAATGCCAACATTAGAGATGCTGAGACAGGAGGATGTCCAGTTAGGCCAATCTGGCCAAAAATAAATAAATAAATGAAGAAAGAAAGAAAGAACATAAAATCAAAAGACCCACAGTGTATGCTATTATCTAATAAAAAATTAAGATGAATAACTGCCTCCCAGTTTCAAGGTTTTCATCAGCGTTATGTCTCAATGGTTGAGTGCTGGATCTAGCATATGTAAGACCCTAGGGACCAGCATTACTAACATGAAAAGGTCTTCTTTTGTCATTTGTTTTATGTAATGCTTATTGATAGTCTCACATAAGGAGACTGGAACAATTAAGTAAGCCTTCTGTCTATAGACCTAACTATACACTAGAATGTTCATGTTATAAAAAAGAATACTGAATTTGGGTATAGCAGCATATGACTGTAATCCTAGCACATGAGAGATAGGGGAAGGAGGACTAGAAGTCCAAGATCATCATCATAATGAGTTGAGTCCAGCCTGATATCCATCAGGCCCTGTCTAAAAAGGGGACAAAGAAAACAGGATACAGGTACTTGCCACACTTAAACCTGATTCTACTCATGAGAACACAAATACGAGTTTAGGATGGACCCTAATAAAAATCTCAATGTCTTCGAAGATAGAAAAGGGGTAGGGGTACTTCTGCTCAACAAACACAATAGCCAAATGTAATGCTCCAGTTCTCAACCCGTTAGTTGTGACTCCCACAAGGGATGCACAGCAGGAATCCTGAATATTGGATATTTATATCACGATTCGTAACAGTGATGAAGTAACAACAAAATAATTTTTTAGCTGTGGCTCACCACAACATGAGGAACTGCATTAAAGAATCCCAATGTCAGAAAGGTTGAGAATCATTGCTTTGATGGATCCTGAATCTAGGGCAGGACTTCATGAGGATAGTTTAGGGACATCTGGTGAATTCCAAGTATGGATCACATATTAGATTTATATAATTGCTAAGCTGTTAAATATCTTGGAAACATTGTGATATAAAGGCACTCGAATCATGTAGGAGGATTACTTTGTTCTCAAGAAACACACACTAAACTAGTGACAGGTGAAGTGAACCAAAACTACATTTAAATGATTCAGGAAAAATGGTCCATGTGTATATTTACAAATGGTAAGAAAGGAAGACAAATGTGGTATCATGCTGACCAGGGAATTTAGGTAAAAGGTATAGAAGGATTCACTGAATCATTAAAAATTCTTCAAAATAAATAAAACAAATAACAAATATGATGAATCATTAAAATGATAAATATAAAAAATAAAAATTCCTCAAAATAAAAGAATGAATGCTTCAGAACTAAAAAAAAAAAAAAAATAAGGAAAGAGAGTTCTTCACTATAATGAAAGAATCCAACACATGTCATTTGTGAATCTTAGATTTCAAACCAAAATATTAACTTTATATATACATATGTATGTGTATATATACACATGTGTATACACACACACATATACACACATATATATACACATATATATGCATATGTGTATATATATGTATATATGTATATATATGTATATATATGTGTATATATATGTATATATACATATACATATGTATATATATGTATATATGTGTATATATATGTATATATGTATATATGTATATGTGTATATATATGTGTATACACACACATATATACACACATATACATACATATAAATATACATATACATATATATATATAACATGAAATTAGAAACAAGACTATATGGGGAAATACAGAGTAAGAAATGTGAAGAAAAAAGATGGTTGGGGTCAATATGACTCAAGCCTATAAATACACTTGTACAAAAATGTCTTTATGATACATCATTATGTACAATGAATACATATGATAGTGTTGCCAGTCTGACAGAATATGTTATCATCTGAAGTTAGGTCCCTGGATGGACATGTAAGGGATTATCTAGATTATATTAGTTTCTAGGCATACCTATGGAAGATTACCTTGATTACAAGGTGGGAAGACCAGCCCACTATGGGTGGCATCCTTTTCTGGCTGGGATCTGGGACTACAAAAATAGAAAAAGTGAGCTGAACACTAGCATTCACTCATTGTTCTCTGCTGTCTGATTGTGGATGTGATGGAGCTGCTTTCAGCTCCTGCTGCCTTGACTTCTCTATCTTGACCTGCGAGCAGCACCAAACCCTTTTTTCTCCTAAATTCTTTTGTCAGGGTATTTTTACCACAGCAACAGGAAAATTAACACACACACACACACACACACACACACACACACACACACACACACACAAATTGTTTAGGACCAGTAATGTAATTGTTTAGGACCAGCTCATAAAGAACTTGCTGACAAGCTTGGTGACATGTGAGTTTTATGCCTCAGAACCACACAGTAGGAGGGAGCTGACTCCTGGAAGTTTTCCTTTTATCTCCATACATGTGCCATGTCACATGCATGTATGCTTCAACAAATAAATAAAATTTAAAAACTGTTTCAAGTGTAGTTCTCAATGTTCCTAATTCTGTGACCCTTTAATATAGTTACTCATGTTGTAGTGACTTATAACTGTAATTTTGCTATTGTTAGGATTGTTAGGAATTGTAATGTAAACAATCTGATATGCTACTCTCAAGGGCGTCACAACCCACAGATTGAGAACCACTGCCTTAAAGAAACAAAGGGGCCCCCTTTCTGTCTGCACTTCAACTTGCACTCGAGGAGCAGCACTACACCCAACCTCACAGCCCTGCCTGCCTCCCGGGACGCCTGCTCTAACTAGGAACACAGGTGAGACCCCCCTACCCCAATACCCCTACCTGTTGGGACCCCACAATACCCAGCACACGTGGACTCTGCCCCAGAACCAAAAGGTCATGCTCACTGATAAGTACATATTTTGGATATTAACCAAAAAGTACAGAATACCCACGATATACCCAACAGACTCTAAGAAAGTTAACAAAAAGGAAGGCCCAAGTGAGGATGCTTCAATCACACTTGGAAGGGGGATCAAAATTATCATGGGGACAGAGGGAAGGAGGGAGTTGGGTGGGAGAGGGGAATAGGGTGGCAGGATCAGATATGGGGAAGGATACTAGAGAGGTCCAAAGGGCCAGGAGTATAAAGGGAAATATGCAGCTGCCAGGGTAGGGGAAACTTTAGGAAATCCCAGAGACCTGGTATGGAGAAGCTCCCAGAAGTCAATGCAGCTGATCTTAGCCGAAATGCTCAACAGTGGCGATATGGAACCTGAAGAGACCACTTCCTGTAGCCAGAGAGGACCCCCAGTGGATGGATGGGGACACCAAGCCACCTACAAAACTTTCGACCTCAAAATTGGTCCTGTCTAAAGGAAATGCAGGGACAAAAATGGAGCAGAGGCTGAGGGAATTGCTGACCAGTGACTGGCCTAACTTCAGACCCATCCCATGGGCAGGCACCAATGTCTAACAGTATTCCTGATGCTATATTGTGCTTGCAGACAGGAGCCTAGCATAGCTGTTATCTGAGAGGCTCTACCTAGCAGCTGACTGAGACAGATGCAGATACCCACAGCCAAACACATTGGATGGAGGTCAGGGACCCCTATGGAAGAGTTAGGGGAAGGATTGAAGGAGCTGAAGGGGATGGCAACCCCACAGGAAGAACAGCAGAGTCAACTAACCTGGACCCCTGAAAGCTCCCAGAGACTAAGATACCAACCAAAGAGCATACATGGGCTGGCCCATGTCCCCTCGCTCCCCCAACCACCCCCCACACTACATATGTAGCAGAGAGGACTGCTTTGTCTGGCCTCAGTGGGAGAGGATGCACCTAATCCTTGATGTTCCAGGCAAGGGTAGGCCTGGGAGTGGGGAGGCACCCTCTCCAAGGGGAAAAGGAGGGAATGGGGGAGAAACCTTGTGAGGGGGACTAGGACGGGGAACAGCATTTGAGATGTAAATACATTTAAAAAAAAAAAAAGAACTAAATAGGAAGTTTGGAAAGTTGAAATGAATCAGCTGGGAAAGAAACCTGAAGCAATAACATCAGTTTTGCAAACAAGTCTCAGGCCAGCCACTGGTCACAGAAGGTCAGGTGGACCTAATAGGTATTACTCATGTTCAGATCACAGAGTTACTAAGGTCTTCCTTCCTTCCTTCCTTCCTTCCCTTCCTTCCTTCCTTCCTTCTTTCCTTCCTTCCTTCTTCCTTCCTTTCCTTCTTTCCTTCTCCTCCTTCTTTCCTTCCTTCCTTCCCTTCCCTCCCTCCCTTCTTTCCTCTTCTCCTCCTCCCCTTTCTCCTCCTCTTCTTCCTCTCTCTCTCTCTCTCTGTCTCCTCTCTCTTCTTTCTTTCTTTTGAGAAGGAGTCTCAAACTTACCCCAAACTGGCCATAAACTAACAGTCTTCCTGTCTCAACCTTCCAAGTGTTAGGATTACAAAACATATGTGCAACCACACTTGGTTTAAGGCAGTTTTTATTCTTATTTTTCTAAACAAGCTTTCATATAACAGGGGAAAGTCTCATTACTGACTCCTAAGTTGGGTTTCTAATACATACATAATTAAGTCACCAGATTATCCTGAACAAACCGCAATCAACAGCAATCCCCATAGCCAATGAAACAGTTCTCAGTTTGCGAGGCTTAGGCAAGTAACTGTAGCTGGAAACCAAGTATTCTCTTTAAGAGTGAAAAACATATGGTCTGTATAGTTAAACTTCTCACAGAATGGCACATTTAAGCTCCTGAGGGGTTTTTGTTTGTTTAACATATATCATATTGTAGCTCTATACTCTGAGGCATAGAAACAGTGACAAAGTACTATCAATATAGTTCCAGTGCCTGTATTTTGGAGCCAGATACCAGTTCCTACTAAAAGGAGTTCCAGGATTCTATGGATAAATGGCTGACTCCAGCCCTTGGGAAAGAAAGGTATACAGATGAGCCTAACCCATCTTCTCATCCCAGAGAGAGGAATGTAGAAAGAACTATCAGTGTGCCTCTTATGGCCATCCAAACAGACACTTCTTTGTGTACTGACCAGAGGTTAATGCAGAGAATCTCATAACCATGCAAAGTGCTGAGAAAGAGTGCTGAGTGCTCATTGCTAAGTGGAATGTCTCTATCAGTCATTTCAGGCTCAGAGAGCTATGAGGATACAGATACAAGAGCAGGGAGATAGGAACAAAGGCTGTGAAACACTAGCTTCTAGACATGAGATGACAGTTTGTGTTCAGGAACTCACAGCAACTGTGGCTACCTGCGCGAACCGGAGGCCATAAACATTTCATCATGAATGGGGACAGGCTCATGAAGTTCCCCTCCCACTCCCCACCCCCTGCCCGCCATCTAGAGTATTGTCTGGGTGAAACAGTCATTTTCTTTTTTTTTTTTTTTTATTGGAAAATTTTTTTTACATTTCAGATGTTCTCTCCTTACCCCATTTCCCCCCTCCCTCCCAGGAACTCACTATCCCTTCCCCCCTCCTCCTGCCTCCACGTTGGTATGCCCCCTTCCACCTCCCCTGTACCTCACCTCCCCACCCTCGATATCCCACCCCCCCAGATGTCCAGCCTTCATGGGACCAAGGATCTCTTCTCCCACTTATATATAGCTCCCTTGCTATATTAGCTGGAGCTGGGTCCCTCCCTAAGCGCTCCCAGGCTGGTGGTTTAGACCTGGGGGCTCTGGTTGGTTGGGATTGTTGCTTTCCTCATGGTGTCGCGAATCCTCTCAACTCCTTCAGCCTTCACTCTATCTTCTCCATTGGGAACCCATGCTCAGTTTAATGGTTAGCTGTGAGCATCTGCTCTGAGTATGTCAGACTCTTGCAGACCTCTAAGGAACAGCTATATCAGGCTCCTGTCAGCTGTACATCCTGACATCCACATCAACCTCTACCTTTGGTGACTGCACATAGGATGGATGTCCAGGTGGAATGGTCTGTAGACGGTCCCTCCTTCAGTTTCTGTCCTGCACTGTGTCTCCATATTTGCATCCTTGAGTATTTTGTTACTCCTTCTAAGAAGGACTGAAGGCTCCCCTATTTGGTCATCATTCTTCATGAGCTTTATGTGGTCTGTGAGTTGAATCTTGGTTATTTCAGGCTTCTGGGCTAAAAGTCCAATAATCAGTGAGTGAATACCATGTATGTTCTTTTGTGATTGGGTTACTTCACTCAGGATGATATTTTCTAGTTCCATCCATTTATATAAGAATTTATCAAATTCATTGTTTTTAATAGCTGAGTAATATTCCATTGTATAAATGTACCACATTTTTTGTATCCATTCCTCTGTTGAAGGGCATCTGGTTCTTTCCAGTTTCTGGCTATTATAAATAAAGCTGCTATGAACATAGTGGAGCATATGTCCTCAGAAAATTGGACATATCACTACCTGAGGACCCAGCTATACAACTCCTGGGTATATATCCAGAAGATGCTCTAACACATAACAAGGAAACAGTCATTTTCAATGGAGTAGCTACTGATAAGTTGTTCACACTCCAAAAAATAACATCCTCTCACACTCATGTAAATAGCCCTAACTGAACCTAGCAGGTCACAAAAAGATATGAAAGTAGGAGAGAGACTTCTTGGGAAAAGGGGGTTCAGTAGAACTAGGAAGAAGACTATAAGAATGGGTATAAATAAGAAGGAATAAAAGTTAAATATGACGAAACTACACTGTGTGTGTGTGTGTGTGTGTGTGTGTGTGTGTGTGTTGTGCCAGGAGCCAAGACTCCTGCCTGAGAGCAAATGTCAGTTAAGTAAATAGCCTGAGTTAAGGAATACTTTATTGCCCTCCCGCCAGGGAGAAAATATTAATCAGATAAGCAACCTGAGCCGAGAAATGTTTTAACTGCCCTCTTGCTTGTGAGAAAATATTTAGATAAGTAATTTGGGCTAGGAATTCTTGTGGGCTTAGAGAACTTTGCAATTGTGGGATGACCCTGGACTCTGACTGTTAGATGACCCTCCTGCCTGCTTGCCTTTATAACAGCAGCCTGAACCATAAAGTTTAAGCACTTGATCAGACATTCAGACAGGTGCTGCTTTCTTTGTGTCTCTTGTCCTATCATTCTTTCGCCCCCTTTCCCTAGGGTCTCGCCAAATCCCCACAGGCCAGGGCAAGAGAGAGAGACAGACAGAGAGGAGAGAGAGAGAGAGAGGAGAGGAAGAGAGAGAGCTGTAATCTAAGAATAAATAAAAGGGAAAGAGAGAGAGAGAGGGGAGAGAGAGAGAGAGAGAGAGAGAGAGCTGTAATCTAAGAATAAATAAAAAGGGACAGGGAACTGGAACTAAAAATCCTGTCAAAATCTTGGTGGTTGGATTATGATTAATAACAAGGTAATTAATTTTCTTTTCATTATTTCCTTAATCTACTTCCATTATTTTTTTTTTCATTTTATATGCATTGGTATTTTGCCTGCACACATACCTGTGTGAGGATGTCAGATCCCCTGAACTTATAAACAGGTTTGAGCTGCCATATAGATGATGGGAATTGAACCCAGGTCCTCTGGACATGCAGCCAATGCTCTTAACTGCTGAACCATCTCTCCAGCCCCTACTTCCACAATTAACGAGGAAAATAATACAATGAAATATTACTTTCATAAATACAAATTATCAGAAATTGAAAACAAAAAAAAAGGCTAGTGGGGATAGTCTGAAAGAACAAAGATGTCTCACCTCCTCTGGCTAAAGACAGTTGATTGAAATATACACAAGATACCTAGATCATGGAAGTCAAACAGCTTTCAAAAAAAAGAAATGGGAATATCATGTCATTAGCTAATTGATCAAGTCTTTATTCTGAAAAAAATGAATATAAATATAATTTTTAAACAAATCTAATGGCCTTAATAGATAAAGGAAAACTCCCTTTACAGAACTCAAACTAATAAATGAAGGAAAACGACAGAACTTAAAAGCTGTCTTATATATTCCAATGAAAAATGATTATAGCAATGATCAATTATGTAGATTAAAATTAACTCATGCGACGGGGGGTGCATTCTGAGAGGGCTCAGTAGATGAGGGTACCTGCTACCAAGTCAGACAGCTTGAGTTTAACCTGAAACCACAAGAAATAGAGATTCAACTTTCAAAAGCTGTATCTTACTTAACCTTTACCACACACACACACACACACACACACACACACACACACACACACACAATCAGTCAATCAGTCAAGTAAATAAATTGAAATCATGAAAGAAGTATCCAATCAAAAGATGAAGAAGAATACAGGAGGAAAACCTGAACTCCACTGTGGAGAGATCAGCTAGGCCTTGTTGAATACACAGATCAATCTCATCAACATCCCAAGTGGGACCTACTGAACTCACATCCTGGCATAACATTCAGGAATAAGTAACACTAAAAATATGCTCTCATCAGCATCCTGACTGAATCTCACATGAAGCTTGATTGAACTTCAGATACAGGATATAATAGGTACACAGTACCAAATAAAAAGAAGTAAGACATCATGAGGAAGCAATAAGGTAAATCCAGGAAGTGGGATATTTTATATACTAGCGCCCAGCTTGCAAATGTTACGATACAAAATAGATGGAATGGAGACACAACACGTAGGTAATTAAACCACTTTAGAGAATGTAAACTATAAGATAATTTAAAATCCAAATTGACACTTTCAATAAAAACAAGTAATGAATTAATTTCAATAAAGTATTTTTAAATTTTTGTGGGTTTTTTTCAGTGCTAGAATCAAATCAGGTCTCATACATGCTCACCCAATAGCTATCAGAGAAGTAAATAAGTCTCTAGCATGGTGATAAAAGTTATTTAAGAAAAAGAGCCAGTTTTTTGGGATCACAGTACAAGGAATTCAAAATATATTATAGGCCTGATATGATGGCAAACACCTAGCATCCTAGCTTTTGGGAAGCTGAGACAGGAAGATAGCAAGTTTGAGACCAACTGGCCCACATAGTGAGTTCAATGTAAGCACAAGAGACTTGCTAGACTTTGCCTCCAAACCCACGAAAAACAGTTGGGCATTGGTGATGATGCAAGCCTGTAATACCCCAGAATTAAGATGAAGTACAAGGTCATTCTCAGCTACACAGAGTTCAAGGACAGCTTGGGCTATACTAGATCCTACCTTGGGTCAAAAGACAAATAAGCATATTAACATAGATTTAAAATGTAAACAGGACATCACTGCCATCGAGAACATACAGATCAATTGAAGAGAATAGAAGGATCACAAGTACAAAACACACCAACATTATGTTAGTATAAAGGACAGTCTTCCAAACAAAATGGTGCCGGTGAAACCCAATATCCACATGCGAAGAAAGAACTTAGAGTCATTTCTCAGCACTTACAAAACATAAAATAGCCTGGCAGTGGTGGTGCACGCCTTTAATCCCAGCCCTCAGGAGGCACAGGCAGGTGGATCTCTGATTTCGAGGCCAGCCTGGTCTACAGAATGAGTTTTAAAGACATCCAGAGCTGTTACACAGAGAAACTCTGTGTCAAAACAAAACAATGAGCTAAACACTTAAATGTAAGACTTGAAACCATCACAAGAAAATAGGAACGCTCCAGGACATTGAAATGGGTAAGGACTTTTGGGAAGGTATCTCTAAGCCAAAATAAAACAAAACACAAAAAAAAAAAAAAAAAAAAAAAAAAAAAAAAAAACGAACAAACAAAACCAAGAACAAAAAAATGAAGGAAAAATAAGCAAATGAGATTACATCAAAATAAAAAGATTCTATTGAGTAAAGGAAAAACTCAACAGAATACAGAAAGGACCAAAAGAATGGGAGAAAAAGCATTACAAACATTTAACTAAAAGAATTTACTACTAACAACAATATGGAGGAAAACAAATTGTAGATATTCTTAGAAGGAATGTGAATTAGTACAACCATCATAAAGAACTTTCTTTTTAGAAATAGATGCTACATGGCCCATTTATCTCTCTCATATATATATAATATATATTATATATATAATATATAAATAATTAAATTAGCATACACCCCTATGTATGTAGCACTATTAACAGCCACTAAGATAACTGAGCAGCTTAGGAATCTATCAGCTATTGAATGCTAAAGTTAAATGGCACACACATATACAATTCAGCTGTTAGGGAGAATGTTCTGTTATCTGCAGCAAAATGTATTAAAGAAAAGTGCATTATGTTAAGGGAAATGAGCCACTAGTTCTCTCTTCTATGTAGAAACTAAAAATAAGTCAGTCTGAAAGTAAACCGGTGACTGCTACAGCCCGGGGAATATGGAAAGTGGGTTTACTCAGGACATAGTATATGTAGTCAATAAATAAAATATCTACATTTTTTTTAAAAAAATGCACACACTAAAGTATTCTGTGAGGCAAAATATCATCATGTATGAAATTTGTTTTAAAATATTTATGTTCTTTAGAAAGAAAATATGAATTTTCAAACATGTTACCCAATTAAATATGTTTAAACTCAGGTCACAGACATATAGAAACTCATTAGTTTTCTCTTCAGTCTTATGCTCCTTTGAAGTTTTTCAAATTATGGAATTACAATAAAAAAAAAAAAAACAGCAATTACCCCTTATTTTCAGAATCTCGAGCCACCATCACAAAGGTTGCATCCAAAACAGGCCAGTATTTATCATCATTGTGCAGCTAAAGAACAAAGAAAAGAAAAACAAAATTATAAGGAATGCACTTATTGGGAAGACACACCATGTTGCATCATCATCATCATCATTTTAAATTACTATATAGTATAGTCAACACCATATGTGTGAATACGGCTTCAAAGGTCAGATCCCTAAGACCTAAAGGTACTCCAAATTAAAAACTTACTACAACCCCTTAAAAACCTGAAACAACTGGCCAGGTGTGGTGGCACATGCCTGTAATCCTAGTCACTTGGAACGCTGAAGCAGAAGAGTGCCTGTGAGTTTGAGGCTAGCCTAGTGGGTTTTCAGGCTAGGTTGTGTGATTATAGTTCTGTGTGACTGTGGCCCTGCCTCTATTTATGAGAGAGAGAGAGAGAGAGAGAGAGAGAGAGAGAGAGAGACAGAGAGAGAGAGAGACAGAGAGACAGAGAGACAGAGAGGAGACAGACAGGACTGAAAAAAATTTTAGAAAGAAAGACTGAAAAAAAATTTTCCAAGGTAGTAAAGGATCAAAGCTTTGAAGGGAAATCCAAAGAAGAAAGAAAGAAGAAAGAAAGAAAGGAAGGAAGGAAGGAAGGAAGGAAGGAAGGAAGGAAGGAAGGAAGGAAGGGGAGGAAGGGGAGGAAGAGGAAGAAGAGGAGAGGGAGGAAGAAGAGGAAGAGAAAACAGGATAGCTAATGTTTTGTTTTGACCCATTCCTTCTAGCATTAACAAGGACCCAAAGGCAAACAGACCCCACTAAAAGGACCCTAGAATTCCAGTAAGTCATCTGTCCTTCTGACCAGAGGCCATAAGAGATCCAGAAGTTTACAGATCTGCATATCTGTAAAGAGACACTGGACAGCGAAACTGTAACTGTAACTAAAGCATAGAAGCAGTGATAATATTAAATTGGACTAAAGAGAAACAAGAACTCTTAAGTGATATGCCAGGGTCTATTCAAATGAATGCCATTAACCATATTGTTCAGGGAAAAAAACTGACAAATTCCAGTAGTCTCTGGCCAAGTATGTCATTTTTAATTTTTGTTTAATTAATTTATTTTATGTAATATGGTGTTTTGCCTGCATGATTGTCTGTGCAGCATATGTATACAATGCAGGCAGGATCCAGAAGCATCAGAATGCCTTGGAATTGGAGTTGGGAATTGAACCAGGGTTCTACATAAGAACAACCAGTGCTCTTAACCACAGAGCCATCTATCCAGCCCCAATCTGTGGTGCTATAAAAAGTCCAGGTTCTCTGTCCCACTAGCTCTCCAGCTCTTATTGATGTTACCATTAAATTGTCAATACATATCCAAGTAATGGATGACATAGGCTCCAGGCCCTCCTGTCTTGATGCTAAAATTTTCTTATTGATGCTCTCTACTTTTCCTATTTTAATTACTAGCATATACTTCTTCAGAAAGTCTAGAGGACACACCAAAATCATCCAGTGCAGGTACAGAACCCAGTTTCACGAATTTAAAAACAAGGCCGGGTGTTTGGTGGCGCACGCCTTTAATTCCAGCACTTGGGAGGCAGAGGCAGGTGGATTTCTGAGTTCGAGGCCAGCCTGGTCTACAGAGTGAGTTCCAGGACAGCCAGGGCTAAACAGAGAAACCCTGTCTCAAAAAGAAAAACAAAAAAAAAAAAAAAAACAACAAAAAAACGAATTTAAAAACAAAAATTAGCCTTCTACAATTATATTTTACAAAAACAAAAGATGAAATGGTCTGAGATTTTATTCAGACATTTGTGTAATTACATCAGAAGTCAAAGGGACAAGGAATTTAAAAAACTTGTACTGAAGGAAACAAAAGGGACCCCTTAAAGGCTACTACACTAGAGGAGAATCTTAAACCTGAAAGAAAAATTAAACAGGTTATTATATGACATGACAATGTAAAGAAAAGCTAGGTGGTGGTTGCCCATGCCTTTAATTATACAACTCAAGGGGCAGAGCCAGACACATCTCTGTGAGTTTGAGGCAAGCCTGGTCTACAGATCAGGCTATAAGGAGAAACACTGTCTTGAGAGAAAAAAAAAGGAAGGGAAGATGGAGGGAGAGGGAGGAAATGAGGAAGGGAACGAAGGAGGGAGGGAGGGGAAACACAAGGCGGCAGTAATGTGGAAGAAGGGGCCAATGGGAGGACAACAAAACCTAAATTTTGATTGAAAATGCCATAATGGAACTAGCAAGATAGCTCAGCTGTAAGGGGCTTGCAGAGCAAGCCTGATGACTTGAGTTTGATCCTCAGAACCCACAGAGAGATATAAACAAAGTACCAAATTCACAAAACTGTCCACTCATCTCCACACACATAAAGAAAAAGAATCTGCTATAACGAAAGCTAATTCTTTGTGTGCTACTATGTAAAACAGGATCCTAAAGAGGGCAATGCTTGCTATTGTGTGGGGGAATCAGGCCATATATGGTACTTAGTGGAGTTCTAAAAAACAGAGCTTTGCTCTCTATAAATAGGGAAAGTACTTAAAGCAAAAATGAACCTCCCCACCCCCGCCGAAGCTGCTTACGTTTTCCAGGTTTCTTCTCAAACAACTAGAGAAGATTATTTAGATAACTTAGATAACTCTTATAACAGATAAAAATTCCCACTTTTGATTTGAGGACTCTATATGTATAGTCTAGGTAAATAAAATTTCACTAAAGGGGCTCATGAGTTTTACCACTTGGAGGACTCTTGATCAATTTGTTTTGTATTTTGAGACAGGGTCTCACATAGCCCAAGCTGGCTTTCTTGAACTTGTTGCATAGGCAATGACCATCCTGCACTCATGATCCTCTGTCTTGGCCTCACAAGTGCTGGCAGTCAGCAATACTTTCAGTTACTAAATCAAGTAATTAAAAAAAATTATAGACAGCCCTAAATGGGACATCTAGATCACCTTGTCCAAGGTTCAGGGAACATCATGGAAAAAGGATAAAAGAATCTAAGAGCCAGAAGATGGGAAGGATGGCTGTGGAATTTTATCCCCTGGACTTGGCCTGGCTGCTGTACTCATGAACTCAAAGAAGAGCTGGTGAACCTGCATAAGAATGTACCCTTCCATCTCGAACCATGAAGAGGGGAGGGTGCTATGAGGCCTCACTCCTCTGTGAGGAGCTACTGACAGTTAATGGTTGCTGTGGAAGGGATTGTCAAATTTCTCCATGGCATAGCCACTGGTTAAGTTGTTCGTGTTCCAGTAAATAATCCTCCACCCCACCCATACTATACATAGTAAACTTCAGACTTTTCTGAAGTCTGATTGTTTTTTGCTTTCTTTTTTATTTTTCTCAAGAGTTGAAATGTTTTAGAATTCTATGGTAGAAAATAATGCATCTGGATTATAAGCTTATTGACTACAACATCATATTTAAATAAATCACTCTTAAGTTTTCCACAGTGAAACACTGGGCATGCTCTAAGTTACTTGGTTTCTGTATTGCTTAGCCTCTGAGTTCTGCTCATTTAGAGGAGCTGCTATAACTTCTACCCAAATGACTATTAAGGGTTGATGGCTGGGCATGTAGCTCAATGGTAAAGCATTTGCCTAGTATGTGCAAGAACATGAGTCTAATCCTCAGTACCAAAAAAAAAAAGCAAAGAATTGAAGGGTATCTTTCATCCCTACAGGTGGGAATATTTGAGAACAGGGATATTACAGACATAATTAGATAAAATGAAAGCCAAGTGCAGCAACTCATGAATATAATCCCACCATTTGTGAGGCTAAGGCAGAAGGATTGCTATGAGTTCCAGGATAGCCTGTGTGACTGAGGTTCTGTCTTAAACAAAAAGGAAAAGGAAAAGAAAAGAGAAATTAACCCAGACATTGTAGCACATGCTATCCCAACACTCAAGAAGTGGAGGCAAAAGAATTAGGAATTTGAAGTCAGCCTAGACTATAGGAGATGAACTTGTCTCAGAAAAACAAAACCTCAAAACAAACACAAACGCCTCCAACTGCTTCTGCAAGGTTGTCTCACCAGTTGACCCAATGACAAAGCCACCAACAGCTATTTTACCATCAGGTAACCAGTTCAAGGACAGCCTGGGCTACATAAAAACCCTCTCTCTCAAAAAAAAAAAGAGCAATAAACAATGAGTTCAATACCAATTCTCTTCAAACTATTCCACAAAATAGAAATGGAAGGAACACTACCTAATTCATTCTATGAAGCCACAATTACGCTCATACCTAAACAACACAAAGACCCAACAAGAAAGAGAACTTCAGACCAATCTCCCTTATGAAAATCAATGCAAAAATACTGAATAAAATTCTCTCAAACCGAATCCAAGAACACATCAAAACACTTATCCATCCTGATCAAGTAGGCTTTATCCCAGGAATGCAGGGTTGGTTCAATATACGGAAATCCATCAATGCAATCCACTATATAAATAAACTCAAAGAAAAAAACCACATGATCATATTTCTTGATGCTGAGAAAGCATTTGACAAAATTCAACACCCCTTCATGATAAAAGTCTTGGAAAGATCAGGAAATCAAGGTCCATACTTAAACATAGCTAAAGCAATATACAGCAAGCCAGTAGGCAACATCAAACTAAATGGAGATAAACTTGAAGCAATCCCATTAAAATCAGGGACTAGACAAGGCTGCCCACTCTCCCCCTACCTGTTCAATATAATACTGGAAGTCCTAGCCAGAGCAATTAGACAACAGAAGGAGATCAAAGGGATTACAAATTGGAAAGGAAGAAGTCAAAGTTTCACTATTTGCAGATGATAAGATAGTATACTTAACTGACCCCAAAACTTCCACCAGAGAACTCCTAAACCTGATAAACAACTTTAGAAAAGTGGCTGGGTATAAAATTAACTCAAACCAATCAGTAGCCTTCCTCTATACAAAAGATAAACTGGCCGAGAAAGAAATTAGGGAAATGACACCCTTCACAATAGTCACAAATAATATAAAATACCTCGGGGTGAACCTAACCAAGCAAGTAAAAGACCTGTATGACAAGAACTTCAACACCCTGAAGAAAGAAATCGAAGGAGATCTCAGAAGATGGAAAGATCTCCCATGCTCATGGATTGGAAGGATTAATATAGTAAAAATGGCCATCTTGCCGAAAGCAATCTACAGATTTAATGCAATCCCCATCAAAATTCCCTCTCAATTCTTTACAGAGATACAAAGAGCAATCTTAAAATTCATTTGGAACAACAAAAAACCCAGGATAGTGAAAACTACTCTCAACAATAAAAGAACTTCCCTGATTTCAAGCTGTACTACAAAGCAATAGTGATAAAGACGGCATGGTATTGGTACAGAGACAGGCAGGAGGATCAGTGGAACAGAATAGAAGACCCAGAAATGAACCCCCATACAAATGGTCACTTGATCTTTGACAAAGGAGCTAAAACCATCTAGTGAAAAAAAGGACAGCATTTTCAACAAATGGTGCTGGTCCAACTGGAGGACGACATGTAGAAGAATGCAAATTGATCCATACTTATCTCCTTGTACAAAGCTCAATTCCAAGTGGATCAAGGATCTCCACATAAAACCAGCTACACTGAAACTAATAGAAGAGAAAATAGGGAAAAGCCTTAATCACATGGGCACAGGGGAAAAGTTCCTGAACATAACACCAATGGCTTATGCTCTAAGATCACAAATTGACAAATGGGACCTCATAAAACTACAAAGCTTCTGTAAAGCAAAGGACACTGTCAAAAGGACAAAGCGGGAACCAACAGATTGGGAAAAGATCTTCACCAACCCTACATCTGATAGAGGGCTAATATCCAAGGTATACAAAGAACTGAAGAAATTAGATTCCAGACAATCAAATAACCCTATTAAAAAATGGGGTACAGAGCTGAACAAAGAATTCTCAACTGAGGAAACTCGATTGGCTGAGAAGCACCTAAAGAAGTGTTCAACATCCCTAGTCATCAGGGAAATGCAAATGAAAACAACCCTGAGATTCTACCTCACACCAGTCAGAATGGCTAAGATCCAAAACACAGGTGACAGCAGATGTTGGCAAGGATGTGGAGAAAGGGGAACACTCCTCCATTGTTGGTGGGATTGTAAGCTGGTACACCACTATGGAAAGCAGTCTGGTGGTACCTCAGAAAATTGAACATAGTGTTACCTGAGGACCCAGCTATACCACTCCTGGGCATATACCCAAAAGATATTTCAACATACAACAGGGCCACATGCTCCACTATGTTCATAATACCCTTATTTATAATAGTCAGAAGCTGGAAAGAACCCAGATGTCCTTCAACAGAAGAATGGATACAGAAAAAGTGGTACATTTACACAATGGAGTACTACTCAGCTATTAAAAACAATGAGTTCATGAAATTCTTATGCAAATGGATGGAGCTAGAAAATGACATCCTGAGTGAGGTGACCCAATCACAAAAGAATATACATGGTATGCACTCACTGATAAGCGGATACTAGCCCAAAAGCGCACAATACCTAAGATGCAAAGCATAGACCTCATGAAAACTCAAGAAGAAGAAGGAAGACCAAAGTGTGGGTGTTTTTGTCCTTTTTAGAAGGAGTATCAAAAGATTCAACCAGAGCTCCCAGGCTCTAAGCCTCCAGCCTGAGAACAGGTAATTGAGGGTAGCCTTGTCAGGCATCAGTAGAACTGGAGGACCATGGTCCCCAAAAGTTTGGATTCCTTAGTGTTGGAGAATCTGAGAGCAGGGAGATGGATTTGGGAGGATGTTCGGAGCACACCCTCATAAGAATAGGAGGAGGGGGTATGGAATAAGGGGTTTGGGGGAGAATGGGAGAGGAGACAACACTGAAAGGTAAATACGTGAAATATCCAATAAAAAAAAAAACTGACCAAAAAAAAAAAGATAGCTTACTTATTTCAAATTATTTTCAAAAGTTTCTAGGAGACACTAATTGGCTATGATCTTATTTTAAGCTCTCCACAAAAGAATTTAAGTCTCTGTTTAATATTCTCGAGAGAGATGTGAATCCTAATTTCCCTCAATAATTAATTGACAAAAGAGGAGTAATTTTACAAAAAGTAGAAGCTATTATTAATTGATATACTATATAGACTGATTAGTTGTTGGCTGTCCTAAAAAAGTCCTTTGATAAAAGAGATTATTAATGTAGATTTATATTTCTTTAAATAGTGTCTTTATGACTCTCTGAGTGTGGAAGGAGCAGCTGCTGGTGCTTCTGCCCTGATTTTACAAGAACTCTGAAAAATTGGCTTTAAAAATAAAAGAGGGGAACTGTTTTCCCCCAGAAGGAGTCTCCCGAAACACTCTCCATCATGCCTTGTTTACTTTTAACTCTCAAAAACTCAAAGCTCATGGCAAATCTGCTGCTGACTGTCTCTGGCATCGCTGAGACCAATAAAAACTATGCCACAGCTATGTGGAAGGACTCTCTTACCCTTAAATGGAATGGCCCTGACTCAGTTCTCATATGAGGCCGAGGATTGATATGCCTGTTTGATACCACAGAAGGCACAGCTAAATAGCTGCCAAAAAGATTAATGAAATAAATAGATACCCCCGCAAAGACAGGCCCAACTATAAATAAGATGAATAACAATTGACCTCCAGGGAAGAGAAATCTCCCTGAGAATTCCTTCTTTTTCCTTTCTGGGTAATAATGAAACATGAGATGTCTGCCGGTAGAAGTTCTTATCCTGATGCTGGCCTTCGGATTTATACTACTCAGACCTTTGATGGGCCATTGACAAGGAAATCAAACAGCGAGAGACTGACATCACTAATCTGAAGAAATCCTCGTTTTGCTGACTGAAATGATCTCCAAAAATTGCAAAGGACTTTATCAGACTTGATTTACTCTTCTACAATAGAAAAGACTGTGTACAGCTCTTGACTATGTACAGCCCTTAAAGAAGAATGTTGCTTTTACATAGACAAGACAGGGATGGTTAAAGAGAACATGAAAAAGGTCAGAGAAGGCCCTGAGAAAAGACAGAGAGAGAAAGAGAAAGATGAGAGTTGGTACAAGGATTGGTTTTAAACCTCTCCATGGTTGTCAACCCCACTTCCTCCCATCCTGGAACCATTAATTGGGTTATTTTTGCTGATTTCTTTTGGTCCTGGGCCTTAAATAAGCTGACTAACTTTGTGATACAACAGATAGATAATTTGGTAGCAAAACCTATTCAGATACATTATCATAATTTAGCTAGGGAGGACCACGAGACTCAAGATGAGGTTGTTACTCTATCCAGGGTGTTCCCAAAACCCATCTCCACCCAATCTAAAAGAGGGGACTTCCACCCCTAGACCAAGCAAAGAGGGGCCACCCAGATCCCCTCTGACTGGAGATCTGAATTCTTGCTTAGGCTGCGAGGCTAAGCACTGCAAGGGAACATAAATAAAAGTTAAAAATATCTCTCTGGGTTCCCTGAGGGACAAGCCTGACTGCATAGGGGTTGATGTCAAAAGTATCTCCTCTCCAGGAAAAAGACATTGGGATGGGTATGGCCCTCATGCCTCACTGGACAACGACAGGAGGACCTGAGCCATTACAAGGTCCTCTTCAATTATTGGAGGTCAGGCCTCTATCCCCGACTTCACAAGATTAGAATCGCCAAGGCCCTTCTATACTTAGAGAAGGGAAGAGATGTCAGGAGTAGCCCTGCATATACACTAAAGGCCTAAAATCAGCCATAGGCCTAAAGTCAGCAATAGGCCTGACATACATACATGCTAACACAAAGTCTTGGGTCTCTGTGGAAAAACACTGAAAACAGAAGGCGATAAGCTATTGTAAACAGGCAGCTTCTGTGGAAATTTACCAGCCTGAGTAGTCATAAGTCTTATAAATAGGCAGCCTCGGTGGACAGTACCAACTTAGACAAGGACAAGTGAATCATAGGCAGAGTCATAGTGACCTGTCCCCTGAACCTTCACCCAGCTGATACCCTGTTCTGAATGGTATCTGTACTCCCCCTGATCACCTATGCTGCCATTCCCTTCCCCACATCCTGCCTTTTTGTGTTTATAACCCCTGTGTGAATAAGTAAATTATGATGTGATTTAAATAATAAATTTTTAAAATATATTTAAATATTTAATACTTAAATAATAAATAAATTAGTTAATTAAAAAAAAAACAATGAGTTCATATTGGAGCATAGTGGGCCTTCAATCCAATATGATTATCATATTAATAGGAGAAAAGACAGAAATATAGACACATGAAAACCATGCAATGACAAAAGCATAAAAGCCTCCTGAAACCAAGAAGAGGTAAGCAATGATAAGCTTCTGCAGGTTTCAGAGGAAATGTGACTGTGCAGCTGATACCTCGGTTTGGGAATCAGAGTCTCCAAAAACAAACAATAAATTGCTGAGATTTGTAAACCACCTGTTGCGGTACTTCGTGGTACAGCAGCTCCAGGAAAGTAATAACAGTAATCACTCCAATTAACATCTAATGTAACTCAGACTTTTGTGAAATCCTACTGAGGAAAACCAGAAACAAGTATCTTAACGTATAGTTGTATGATTACAAAGTCATAGATCTGTAAGAAACAGATGATGTATCAGTCTTTGTGCAACAGGAAGATGCTAACTCCCCTTGAACTGTCAATTGTTTCAAAGCTGGGGACTGCGTATCTGTCCAGGAATATAGCTTTTTTTTTTTTAAGTGAGTCTAGTTGATGATATTTGAACAGTGAGGGATCTTCAGGTACATACATACCTGGAACATTTTCATCTTCACTTCCATGGATGTCTTTCCAACCCAGGTAACATGGCCAGTGAACTTAATGTCTTGTTCGGGGCTTAAGCTGTGTTTACACATATCTGCAAAACAGAAATTTACAATCCGCCCAAACCATATCAGAAAAGTGTATACTATAAGAGAACAATATCATTTGAAAAGCTGCAATTGTGCTATATTTTCTTATCTTTAAAACTAAACTAATTTTTAGCACGTAAAACAAATTTAAATGTCTTTGTGAAAACTGGAGACCATGCAAAGATTATAAAAACTAGGATCAAGTAAAATTCTTCCACCCATCTATATAAATATCATGTTATATTCTACTTTCATATATACATTAAAATCCCCTATAAGGGAAACAGTTTTCCCCAATCCCAATACTTTACAATTACTGAAAATTCTAAGCATGCAGAGAAGCTGATCTTGCTTACCAATCTTGTCCACGAGGACTGTAACTATTGATAAAGGAGACATCTTGGTAGAATGATTATAGTTGTGCATATAGCAAACAAGAACTGTAGGGAACCAGAAGAGTATAAAATAACATAAAATAACATTATTTCTTCCATTTACAATTCTCTTTGAAATTCACAAAACGTCTTATTTCCAATAAAGTCCTCTAATACTCGAACAAGGATCTCATCCTAGAACCAAAGACATTTTTCATTTGGTTAATTGAGTCAGGGTCTCATTCCATTGCCCTGACTGGCCTGGAATTCACTGTTTCCCAGGACACTTTCAAACTTATGATTCTTCTAAGTCATCCTCCTAAGTACTTGAATTATACATGTAAGCCTTCAGGCCTGACAAAAACATTTTCCTCTTTTAAAAATGCTCATTTATTTAATGTGTTTATGTGTGTGCCTGAGTGTATGTATATATACATCAAGAAGCTGTACAAGTCTGTCCTAGTTAGGGTTTCTGCTGCTATGATAAAACACCATGACTAAAAGCAAGATGGGGAAGAAAGGGTTAATTTTAGCTTATACTTCTGTAGAGAGCCGCTATGCGCTGCATCTGAAGATGGTGCTGGCTGAGAGTGCTCCTTGTGGTAAACAAGTCCTCATTTGGCTATACAGCTGTGCGGGGGCAGGGAATGGTCATACGTGGACGTATGGGGAGATTACACGTGGCGTATGCTCATTGGCCTTTGCTTAGATATAAGCCTGGTCCCCGGGGTAGGTGGGGCCGCCACCACCAGAAAGCTACAATCCTGAGTAAGCTGCCTTGAGAAGGAACCTTGTTGTCTTGCGTCTAATTTCCTGCTGGCCAGGAAGGGCGCCGGACACACTTCCACATCATTGTTCATCAGTGAAGGAACTCAATACACAAACTCAAACAGGACAGGAACCTGGAGGCAGGAGATGGTGCAGAGACCAATGGAGGGGGTGCTGTTTGTTGTCTCGCTTTCCATGGCTTGTTCAGCCTTCTTTCTTATAGAACCCAGGACCACTGGCCTAGAGATGGCACACCTATAATGGGCTATGCCCTCCTCTGTAATCACTACTTAAGAAAACGTCCTACAGGCCTGCCTACAGTCCAATCTTATAGTGGCATTTTTCTCAACTTTAGCCCGTGTCAACTTGACATACCACTAAGGAGCACTAGGTCAGAAGAAGGCAATGAATTCCCTGGAATTAGAGCTATATATAGTCAGTCGTGACCTGCCATGTAGATTTTGAAAATTAAACCTGGTAGCTAGAGCTCTTAACTGCTGATCCATGTCTCCAGCCCCTGCCTCATCTCTTAGGTGGCTGGCATCATTGGCATCTCTACTACACCTGGCCTTAAAGACTTTTGTAAAAATTAGTCTGGAGATCCTTTACTTTGTTCCCTAGGTTGTAGATTTAGTAAGGAAATCAAATTCCAAAGCCCAGCCCCACCAAGTAGTTTTTCAGAACAGCAAGGAAACAGTGTCAATCAGAGTAAAAAACCTAGGACATGTCTGACAGTGTGAATAGAACACCCCCAGAAAAGAGGAAGGAAGCACAGGACTCCAGCTAACTGTTTCACCAATTCTTTCCTAATCGTGACGCTGTCGTTTTACTCAGCTCTCCCTTTTTCCCAACCACACTCTTGGCTCCCACACTGCCCTGGAGTCCTCTGTATGCTCTCTCTATCTTAACATGCATTATATAATGAGCAAGTATAGCTCTATGTGCCGTACGAATATGAACTCATTTAAATTTGCATTACAATTATACACTGACTGGAGTTCCTGCTTTTGCCACCATCATCTCCTTAAATGGGTCTCACCATTCTCAGGACAAAGTCTGCTCAATAATACATCTAAATGACAGTTAATTATTCCATCCAGTGTACCTGTTAGGTAAAGGGTACACTGGGGCCTGAGATGTGAAAGGCAAGAAACTCCATATAAAACCTAGTCAGGTTCCCAGAAATCTTTGTGAGTCTGACGTGTGGTCACAGTAGTAGAATGGGAGAGAATAAAAAGATTCAAGAGATAAAAATATAGCTCTAACAAGACTTGAATAAATGCGAAGTTTCTAGCTTAGATAGTGAGGGAAAAAATCCAGCAAGAAGAAAATGGGCCAACTGCACTGAAAGATTTGTTTCATTTGTTCAGAGTTGGGAACTGAATCCACTAAACTAGCACTCTATTACTGAGCTATAACTCCCAGCCCAAGATGTTGCATTTGAGAACCCTAATAGGACATCCAAAGGAAGATACCCAGTAGATAGGAAGGCAACCTGGAACTCAGAGGAAGCCAGCAAATGTAGTTTCACAGGAATTCAAAATATTCATAGCAAGTGAAGGGCTGAAAATAGATGAAATGGTTTATATAGAATGAGAAAAGGAAGCTTTCAAAGGCACAAAAGAGAAAAACCCTAGGGCAGTCAACATTTAATCGATCAACAGAGGAAGAGAGAATCCTATAAAGATTTGAAAAGAGAAGCCAAAGAAGTAAGAAGAAATGTCACCAGAGACCAAGAATGAGTAAAACCGTATCAGAAATCACAAGAGAGATCAGGTAAGCATGGGGAAGTACTGTGTAATAAAGAAGCCAATGGTGAGTGTGGCAAGAACATTTTCAATGGCACGGAAGAAGAGAAACCAGAGCATAGCAGTCTGACGAGTAACAGGTCTCGATAAATGTCAATGAAACAAAATTCTTTCCAGGAAATCAGCAATGAAGAAAGGGGAAAGAACGTCTGAGAGTTTTTATATGAGAAGGGGGTTTATCTACTTTTCATTTTAAGAAGGAGAAACTTGATGTTTATAGCATTTGGGAAAAGTAAAGTTGGGAAATGGCTTGGCATACAAAGCAAAAGGCATACTTGATAGGGCAAGTTCCTCAAAGAAGGAAGTAAAAGGATTAAGAGAACAGGTGGAAGGGATTGGCTGTCCACAGGAGGCAATGACAGAGAACACAAGGTTAAGGTCAGCAAGTTGACTCAGCTGCTAAAGGCAGGTGCTGCTGACCCTGAGGACCTCAGGTCCATCTCCAGAATCTACGAGGCAGAAAGGGAGGAGCAACTCCCACAGCGCCCTTTGATTGCCTGTTCACACGCAAAAATAACTGTAAGAACTTTAAAAAGAAAACTGAGAGTAATGGCAAGGGAGTTAAGTGACTATATCGACAGATAAGTAAATCAAAGTAAGATATACAAATATAAATGTGCATAATTTTTAAAGACCACTAAGATTTTTTAACTAATCTAGAGGAGAAGGGTAGCTACATGCATACAAGTAGTCTTGTGTGTACTTTAAGAAATATCAGGGTCTTTCTTCAAGCCCTTTCCCAACAGCTCAGTCTAATAGTCATTAGGAGGGAATAAGAAAGGCAGCCTGGAGCAGGGAGTCCAAGTGGTATGTGTAGGACACTCATGCAGAGGGATGAGGAAAGCAATGAAAGCATGTTGCAGCTTAAGCACAACGAGGAAGATGACCCATGCAGAAAAGATGTGGTTCAGGATATCAGAGTCCAAGTGAGGTATGGGACATGGCCACGAGGAATTCAGGTAGTAGCCCTGGGCTGCATGCAGGAAGCTGGTCAAGTTAGTACATTTATTAAGGATAATGGAGATAACTGGAAAAGGAAAGTGTAAATCTGTAAGTGCAAACCAGACAGTGCTAAAGTAAAGTTAAAGCTACCAGTGTAAAAGCAGTTTCCACATACAGTGAGATCAGTAAATAAACAAATGTAAATGTATGTCCATGGACATAAAATATCCCAGCTCACCCAACAGGGAGCATACAGGAATAGTGACAACCAATAGCAACAACAACTCCCAGCACACAGACCTTACTTTCTAAATGTTGTTCTCCATTAAAAAGAACTAGGATTCTTTGGAGATTTGTCTGTCTAGCTGGGCCAGAGAAAAGATAGGATGAATCTAGAATGTCTTACTGGCCAAAAAGTTAAGCAGTACTCAAAGAACAATGGAGGACACATTTTTTTAAAGCCAGGAGGCCATTGAGAAGGCTCCATTTTATAAAGTGCTTACCATGCATTCATAAATACCTATATAAAAAGCCAGGATTGCATCTGTAACCCCAGTCCTGGAAAGGCCAAGACAGGATCACCCCTGGGGCATGCTAGGTAGCCAGTCAAGTCAATCTGTGAGCTCCAGGTTCAGTAAGAGACCTGTGTCAAAAAACTAATATGAAAAGCAACTGAGGAGGGCACCTGGCATTGATCACTGGTCTCTGCATACATGTGTAAACACACAATGCATTACAACCATGCCTATGAACACACACACATACACACATACACAAACCAGAAGGTAGCTCAAATGAACTAAGATGATATTGCACTGATTTGAGCACTAAAAGAGATGATATTACATCCTATTAGAAAGAGGAATTTCTGAGTCCATATCCAATTAAAAACAGTAAAGTGAGAATTGGGTGTGGTGATGCCTGCTTATAATTATAGCACTCAGAAGGCTGAGGCTAGATAGCAAGTTCCAGGCCATTCTATACAGCAATATTTTGTTTCAAAATTTGACACAAAATTGTGCTACTAAGAATGTAACTCAGTGGTAGAACAGCTACCCACCAAGTACAAGGCCCCGGGATCAATTTCTAGCACTGTAACATGACGAAGAAGAAGAAGATAAAAATGTCTGCATCAGATAAAGTCTGACAAGGAATGGGACACTTCCAAGGTCCCCAAGTGTCCCTTAAAAACATACTAATTTACTACAAAGGGGAAAAGGAATAATTTTACAGAAAACTTGTAAAATACCACATTCATTAAGTCCAAGTTTACCCACAGTCCTTTGGAGGACCTCAGAAGATCTTGTGTGGATCCCAGACATTGGAACAAGAAGCTGTAATGTTGAAGTTACCTTGGAAACCCCAAGATGTTCGAGATGCCAGAGCCATGGATTATCTGCTGAGGAAAGCTGCTAACAGGGAGTGGAACCAGCCCAGAAGAAAGAAGTTTGTTGTAGTCAACAGATATGAAAAAGGAGTTGGCAATCTGAAGACCCCTTTGACATCAGACATAGAGATGCAGAGTTTGGAGTCTGCCCAGTTGGTTTCCTGTCTTGCATTGGGGATTACAGTTAAGTGATTTGATGGATCTAAGAAAAGACTGAACTTTGGACTTTTCACATTGTTGAGACTGCTAGACTATGAGGACTTTTGAAGTTGGACTAAATGTATTTTTCATTATGCTGTGTTTAGGTGTGGACCCCATACACTTAAATGTTTGAACAAGCCTATGAGGGCCAGGGAGTGGAACGTGGTGGTTTGAGTATGCCTTAGCCTAGGAAGTGGCACTATTTGGAGGTGTAGCCTTGCTTAGAATAGGTTTGTCACTGTGGGCTTAGGCTTTAAAATGCTCATCCCAGCTGCTTGGGAGCTAGTCTTCTGTTAGCTGCCTTGGGAACAAGAGGTAGAACTCTCAGCCTCTCCAGCCTCACAGCTGCTTGGATGATACCATGCTCCTGCCATGATGATAACGGAGTGAACCTCTGAACCTATAAGCCAGCCCGAATTAAATGTTGTCCTTATAAGGGGTGCCTTGGTTATGGTGTCTGTTCACGGTAGTAAAACCCTACGACAGAGGAACCCTGTCTCAAAAGACCAAAACAAAGAAAGAAAGAAAGAAAGAAAAGAAAGAAAGAAAGAAAATACTTCTTTCTTCCCCAGCAACCAACTGTCCCTAGATAATCAGGGAGGAGAAGAACTTCATAAGCCCCTCCTGCCTAGCAACAGTTAACTGCACAAAGAGCTTCCAGGAGAGGCAGGGCCTCTTTATCCCTCTATGATGGAATGTCCAAGGGCCCAAACTTATATAGATCTTGTATAGTCAGCAACTTGCTGAGCTCAAGAATGTGATGACCGTGTCATACCTAGGTAACAGTGTCCCCTGACATTGCAGCTAGAACGACATCTAGAGTCTGTGCTTAGCATGTTTGAGGCCCTAGGTTTACTCTCCAGCAGGTAAACTAAATTTTACAACTAAATATCATCATAAATGAGGCTCATTTTATTAAAGAGAAATCTTTGTTTAGAATAAAACCAATATGACAATGAAAAAATATTTTTTGCTTTTTTATGTCCTCATATGTCCAGAATAAAAAGATAAAATGGCCCTTTCTATCAAGGATTCACTGTCTACCCATAACTGTTATTAGGAACACAAATACCAGTACCTCCTAGGCTGTCAAGGTCCTCAAGAATCCTGCCAAATCTGTGAAACAAAGCAAAATATGAATTAAACGAAAATCGCAATGATTTTCCTTTAAAATCCCATAATGCACTTTGAAATAATAAAAGGGCTCTACAATTGACTATAATAATACTTATACAATGCTTTCACTATACTGAAACTACAGTTATATACTTTAAGTAGATGAACTACAAGGTTTATGGATTATATCACACAGTAATTGTTTTAAAAGGAAAAATTAAAACAAACGGCAATAATGAATACAATACAGACTTACCTTACTGTATTCTGAACAGTCACATATTTGTCTCGCAGTTCAGGGTCAGTACCCAAAGGTAGGAGAACTTCGATGTAACTGTCCTTCATTTTCCTCGGTGGTAGGTCTTTCTGTGATTTAGCCAAAAAACTATGAAGTAACTTCCTTTCCTCCATTGCTTTTACATGGTCTCTGAGAAGAAAAGGCAAGACTTCATAAAACCAGAACAATGTTGACCCACAATTCCAGTACCCACCCCTCAAATGGGATAGTCAGCCATAATAAATGGAAGAAAGGGGGATCTATGCCTGCGTCATCTTCAATCCTTCCACTCCTTTCTCATGACCCACGTGGAGAAACTGAGCATTTCTAATGACTTTTTTTAAGCTTGTAGCTAAGAGTACCATGCTTTACCAACTGAGATAGCTGGGAACTGGGTGTATACCTAAGACATGCATACTTACTTATATAGATATATCTAACTGGGACACATAGTCAATTGACCAAAAAGTTTCTCAGTGGTGAAGAGCACTGGCTGCTTGTGCAGAGGACTCTGATTGGATTCCCAGCACTCATACCTCATACAATGGCTCACAACCATCTGTAACTACAGTTCTAGAGGATCTGATGCCACCTCCTGGTCGCCTCAGACACTGAACACACATGATGCACATACATGAATGCAGAGAAAACACCCATACACATAAAAACATTAAATATATCTTTTAAAAGGCTTATTCATACTAGCAACATAACTCGGTGGTAGAACACTTGCCTAGCATGTCCAAAGTCCTGAATTCAGTACTAAGCAAGAAAGTGGAAAGAGGCAAGAGGCAGGGTAACAACACTACTTCAGAGTCTCAGTATCCTGTCAGATTCATATTTGTCCTCATATTTTCTCTCCTCTCCCCCTCTCTCCTTCTCCCTCTCCTTCTCTCCTTCCCTCCCCTCTCCCTTCAGTTTCAGAAAAGAGAGAAATGAAAAAAAAAAAGAATGATATTCAAAGGATGTATGCAAAGCAGAATAAAAGGTAAAAAGGAAGAAAACATTAAAGACAAAACATTTTAAAAAAACAAAACTAAAATAGAACACAAAAGAGAAAGCAGTAGGAAACTAAAATATTAGCAGCACTATTACATACAAAGTCCTTCTAAGTTTAAATGATCAGCTATTATTGCCAAGAGTTTGGCCTATAAAAAATACTAAGATCAGAGAAACAAATTAAATTAAGAATGCACAATACTCTCAACACAAATAGCTCAGCCCTGTGAAAGTCGAATTCATGGAGAAAAACTGAAGATGTCAAAAAATCACCAGATGCAACTTTTAAAACTATTGTTGCACCTTGATGTTATTTTAAAAACCTAATTCCTAATCTGACCACCTCCTCCTGCACCCCAGAAAATCTCTAGACTCTCACAAGGACCTGTCCTACCTGAATCCACCCACAGGTCCATTTGCTCCACCCAACTCCATACTCAGATGTCAGAAGTCCTCCACTAGGGTCTAGCCTGGTGAATACCTCCTACAACCTAATCCTTGTTTTTCTGCAACCTACCAAATCTAGCCTGGGGCTCATGTGCAGTGCCTTGGCTTAGTCTGGCCACTTAATACTGCACCTCAGTTATCTGGTAGACTTCCTCCAGGAAGAATTCTATCTCCAAGGCCCCTCTGGGGATTAGTCTGATGAGTGCCCCTAACCTATCCATCCAAGCCTTTCCTCAACCTTCCAGATTTAACCTGAGTCCCACAAAAAGTGCACCACCCTATTCTGGCCTTCACTGCCTTCTCAGCAAAGGATCTAGGCTTGGGTCAAGATCTGCTCTACCCATTGCTCAAAACACAGGACTCTCCCAGGTCACATACCTTTCAATAAAGGGTCAAGTTACATGAAATTGTAAAACCAGAAGACTTGAATTCAAGTCCTAATTTTGAGTTTCAGTTTTATAGTGTGTGAAAAAATAGAATAGAAAAACATATGTGATAACCATGTTATAAATTTTCTTGGGAAAATCAGTGAATACACCTAAACAGGTTTTGAAAATGCACAATATGCATAAATCACATTCTTTCATGGTAATGAGGCATCAGCTGATTACACTAAAAGATGTTACTCTTTGCCGGGCAGTGGTGGCGCACGCCTTTAATCCCAGCACTTGGGAGGCAGAGGCAGGCGGATTTCTGAGTTCGAGGCCAGCCTGGTCTACCAAGTGAGTTCCAGGACAGCCAGGGCTATACAGAGAAACCCTGTCTTGAAAAAAAAAAAAAAAAAGATGTTACTCTTTTCCTTTTCACAGGAAAGCCCTATCTCTACACATGGCTCTCCAACGATAGAAGATTAGCAACTAAACCTAAATATCACTTAGCATGATCCCTTGGGGATGAAACACAAAAGTACACACCTCCAGATTGTGGACACGCCCACTATCTCCCGCAGCTTATCTCGAACTGAAACAAAGATAAAGACTTTACTCCATGAAACAAAGAAATGGCAAAGTTGGGTTAAGGCAAGACGTTCAAGAACTAAGTAAAGTTTCTCATGCTCTCAAAAGGTATCAGAAGATTCAGGAATTCCCATTCAATGCCACTACAAACAGCTCAGGGAAGGAATCAGGTCTCTGTTCTCTCAATTATGCAGTTTCCTTAGAGCAAATAAACATACTTTCTGCCAATTACTGAGGTTTATTTAAATAAGTCAGAAAGGAATTTTTCAATTTTTTACCCAAAAGGGCTTTATCAAAATCAAGAATTTAATCACTTTAGGATAGAACTCCTTTCTGCATGTCTGCACATATGTAGAGGCCAGAGATCAACCATAGGTATCATTATTCAGGTGTGATCCACCTTGTTTGTTTTGAGACAGTCTTTCACTGGCCTGAAGCTTGCCAAGTAAGCTAGACTAACTGGCCAGTGAGCCCTGGGGTACACACATGACTCCATGTCTTCAGTGCTGGGATTGCAAGGGTATGGCATCACATATGGCTTTTTAACATGGGTACTAGGGATCAAGCTCAGGTTCTTAGGCCTGCATGGCAAGTACTTTACCAATTGAGCTATCTTCCTAGTCTGGGAACAAAGATATTTATAACTAGAATCTCCACCCATCTTCTTATAGACAGCATTAGATCAAATTATTTAGTTCAGCTACTAATATTAATATTCAAAACCAAGTTTATTGCAATTGACGTTTTACATATTTGCACTATTCTAATTAGAGCAGTTTACACCAGAGAAATAAAGCAAGCTTTTAATCCAGGTAAAGCAAGAGTGTGATTTAATTTTAACCAATGTCCACTGTGCAAGAGTGAATTAGCTTAAAACAAAACCTAAGAGCTGAAGAGAAGAACTGCTATTACCACACAGCATGACTCACATGGATAGATAAACATGCTATATAGAGAGGGGGAAATAATTAGTCAGCAGTAATTTGAAATTAGAAAAGAAATGTACAATAGTTCAAAATAGCTGGGTTTTTTATATTTCATTTTTTCTATATTTCAAAATATACATTCTAGTCATAGAAAATTAAATGTAGCTATACTTGGTACTTCAGTAACTCAATGATCAAATCATTCATTCCAGTCATGGGAAATTAAATGTAGCTATACTTGGTCCTTTAATAACTACATGATCAAACCCAAATTATTGTTAGAATAACATGCAGTCTCGTGAAAGTGGTGGAGTTTCTATCAGACTGCTGTGTATATATCACGAACTCAGTGCATACACTAATAATAGTTAAAATCACAAAAAAATACCTGCAAAATATAGCCGTTAGTAAATTAGTCTGATTTTTTAATCTCTTCCTGAGTAAAAGAATATGTACAAAATAACCCAAAGAGTGCACACATTACTGACCCAAAACAGTTCTCTAGTTTGGTCAGTGTAAATAATGGTACATGCTGATCAAGAATTTTGAATTTTAAAACACATTCATATTCTCTCTCTCCCCTCTCTCTCTTGCATAGAACCTTTAACAATATCACAATTTTAATTTTAATGGACTCTTAATGTCTAAGGCATTCTATAGCCTGCATATGATAGTAGTGAATGAAACTAACTATAATCAAGTGGACATTAACAAGATCCCTCTGTCATAACTACCTACAAGGGTTAAGGTTGGTACAGATGGTAGGCTCATTTCTTATTCATCTAAGTTCACTAGATCTGGGTTTGAGTCATCTGTACCTCTATAAAGGAAGTAGAAATAAGAAACAGCTCAGTCCCCAAGGTGCCTAAGAACCACTCAGATTCTCACTCTGATTTCTACCTAAAGCTTTTATGCAGCTATCTTCATTACTTTATGTTTATGAAATATAGACACTTACAATGTATGTCTCAGGGATGGAGACATGACACAGTGGTTAAGAGTGTGTACTGCTCTTGCAAAAGACGCAAATTCAGTTCCCAGCACCTAAATCAGGTGTCTCCGAACCACCTGTTAACTCCAATGGAAACTGATGCTTCTACATGCACATGTATTTCTGTATACATATCCAACCACCCACCTCCATATATACAGTAATTAATTAAATATAAATGGTTGACACGGATGTTTCATTATTGCTAAACTATCATTCTGTGCACCTCCCAAGGAAAATGGGCTTTTTTTTTCATCATGCACACACAAAAGAATAAAAACACGCTGCTTGCCTTGATGTATGTGTAAGGGTTCACGAATTTTGTATTGGGATGCTTGAGTCAGTCCTCTGCCATGAGTTAGAAGGCCCCTGTTCAAGGTCCAAAGCCTATAAAACAAGAGAAAGCATACTTAAAACAGTTTCCAGAGCTGCTTCTCTAGCAACCATAAAGTAAGACTTCACTTCTTCCAGAGTATCTAGCCACACACAAGCTTTAGGATATATCTTATTGGAATTCCCAGTTTACAAGTATGTGATTTAAGGGTACTCCTTAAATCAGCTCTATCACTCCAACTGTTTATTTTATCATTTCTTTTGTGTGCTTGTGTGATATGCAGTGGTTAGAAGACTGAGGCACTATGGGGTCTGAATATGCTTGTCCCAGGGAGTGGCACTATTTGGAGGTGTGGCCTTGTTATTGGAGGAATCACTCTGTCACTGTGTCACTGTGGGTGTGGGCCTTAATACCCTCATCCTAGCTGCCTGGAAGCTATTATTCTGCTAGCAGCCTTCAGATGAAGATGTAGAACTCTCAGCTCCTCCAGCCCCACATCTGCCTGGATGCTGCCATGCTCCTGCCTTGATGATAATGGACTGAACCTCTGAACCTGTAAGCCAGCCCCAATTAAATTTTGTCCTTATAAGAGTTGCCTTGGTCATGGTGTCTGTTCACAGCAGTAAAACCCTACGACAGGCAGTGTCTCTTTTGTTCCTGCCATGCTGCAAACTCCAGACTAGCTGGCCCCTGAGACTCCTTGTGATTCTCCTATCTCTGTATCTTATCCTGCCGTAAGAATGCTGGGACTAAAGAGTATTCAGCTTCTTTGTTTTTTTTTTGTTTTTTGGGGTTTTGTTTTGTTTTTTACTATTTACATGGGTTCCAATTAGAACTCAGGTTGACTGCCTCTACTTTTGATTTTTGTGACAGGGTCCATAAGCCCTGTGCCTGAAGACTAAACCTGCAAGCTAAACCACTGCATCACACTCTCAAACCCTTAACCCCTGTAACTACTTATGTTTTAAAAGTAGAGTTTATTAGGAACACATTTTAAGACAGAATTAAATGAAAATTCATAGAAAGAGAGGTGACCAAGAAAAGGACAGACCCCCAAGAAAAGGTGTAGATTTCTCAAGAAAGTGTTAGCTGATTTTTGGGTTTTTTGAGACAGGGTCTTAGGGTGTTGATATGTAGCTGAAGAATGACCTTGAGGTTGTGATCCTCATGCCTCCACCTTCTGAGTGCTGCAATAATAGGTATGACCTACCACACCTGGCACACAAATTGGAAGGTAGCACTTTTTATTTCCGGAATACTACGGATTGAACCCACTGCCTTAAAAAACGCTAGGCAAGTGCTCTCCCTCTGAGCTATATATCCTCAGCCCAACTACTTCCTGAGATCAAAGACAAACTTTATAATCATCTGCAAAATAAACAAAAGATGTGAACCAGGTTTAATGGATTCCATCTTGCCCTTTCCATTTTATTGGCTTCAGAAGCCCAGAATTAATTTGATAAACAAATGAGCACACTAATGATGAACATTTACTTGGTTCTTTATTATCACACCCTATTTCCTCAATAAGTAAGATCAACTCAATTACAAACTAATCATCTTTGAACTCTGACTCAGCCCTTTGCACTCAAAGTATTTATTTGACTTGTCTAGAAATTTCCTAGGCCACTAATGAAATAAAATAAAAGCTATGTACTCAAAAGGGACTTACCAATCCTGTCAAAAATAAGCTAGGTAAGTTGATTTCAGCTTACTTTGCTTAAGTGTTGACTCTTAATCATATACTACCATATCAGTAATTTTATATATATATATATATACACAAACATATATATATATATATATATATACACAAAACATATATATATACACAAACATATATATATATATATACAAACATATATATATATATATATATATATATATACATACACACACACACACACACACACACACACACACACACATCTCAGCCTGGTATGGTGACATATCCCTGTGAGTTTCAAGGCCAGCCTGTTTTACAAAGTGAGTTCCACGATAGTGAGGACTAAATGGTGAGGCTGTTTTATCAAGTGGGGGAGGGCACATGAGCACACACCCACCAGAAATTAACAAACTGATCTGTGAAAGCACAATTGAAATTGTATTAAATCCACTATCTACATGTAGTTTTGACAATTATGTGTTGCTCACTGGAAATTTTAACTCCTTGACTACCTGGTCATCTTATTTAGCTGTGACGCAATCTCTGCAGGCCCAAAACAGAAATGCTTGCTGGAGGACTTTAGTCTTTATGGTCTCTTTATTTGTCAATGATAACCTTTCCCTTTTCTGTACACTTCTACATAGATTAATATTTTGGTCTTCTTGAGCTTAACCTTCAAATTTGAATTTTCTCAGAATGTCATTTAGATTTTTCTATTTTTCACCATTGTATACATTTTATGTAAGTTCAAATCTATTACTCATGGAAGTAGGTTATATATTCTTCTATCCTGCCACCCCACAAACCAGGGTTCTGAAAAAGAACATACCTAGTTTGAAAGAACATAACAGGATATGGAGGGTGATAAAGTCAGGATTCTGGCAAGATGTGTTCAATCTGCAGGACCCACAAAAAGATAAAAGGAAAGATCTAACTCCACAAAGCTATCCTTTGACCTCCACATGCATACCATGACACATACACACACATACACACACACAGAAGGGGGAGGGATGGAGAGATCATGCAGATATAGACACATACATGCAATATTTTTTTTTTCAATAAAAAACACTAGAAAGGTTGGGGAGCTGCTCCGTGGGTAGGAATGCTAGCTGTGCAAGTATGAGGACCTGGACCTGGATTCAGATATTGACAACCACATACAAACTCAGGTGTGGCTGCACGTGTGCCTATAACTCCAGAAATGGGACGATCACCAGGGCTTGCTGGCCAGCCAGTCTAGCCTAAATTATAATCTCTAGTCTCAGTGAGAGCTCCTGTCTTATGGGAGTAAGGCAAATGATGGAGCAGGATGCCTGATGACCTCTTGTTTCTGCATGCAAATATGGACAAACACACTTGCACACATACATGTATGTGCATACCTCACTTCACCCCACATGCACACAGATATATGAAGAACATGCTAGTCATTTCTGTTGCTAACATTAACTGAAAGAAAAAACGGCCCTGAGTTCCAACCCCAATATCATAAAAAGGGAGAACTGAATACAGAAAAAACACCTAGGTCAACACATTTGGAAACTCAGTCTTAAGGCCCTAATTTCTGTACGCAGCCTTAAAAATGAGAAAATATATTCAAAGGGAATTTGAACACTTTTTAAAAAAAAAAATCTTTTTGTATGAACTGAGCATATAGCTGAGTTAGTTAAGTGCTCACCCACCATGCTTGAGGTCCTGGGTTCCATTTCTAGCACACATAAAATCAAGGGTGGTGGCACATGCTTGCAATCTGAGCACTTGAGAGGTTGAGGTATGTGTGCATTTGTATGTGGGTATGTGCATATGTGTGTGGGGGGCGGGGAGGGGAGTCCTGTGGGGCAATGACTCTCCTGAACTGGAGTTTCAGGTGGCTGTGAGCTGTTTGAAATGGGTACTGAGATCCACACTCAGGTCCTCTGGGCCACACAGCCATCTCTCTAGTCCCTGAACTGTATATCTTAAACCTTGAACACTTAAAGAACAGTGATTTGAAGAATAGATTTTTAACAGCTGTACAGTATATTTGTGTTTTAAGTTGACTCATCTAGAACAAGTTCTAGTCCTGTAAGCTCCATGTATAGTAAAGAAATACACCCTTCCTTGGTTTATAGCATATTACTACTCTAGCTTTTTTTTGTTTTAGACACAGAAATAACTTACCAATGTGTTACAATAGCACACACTATTCAACATAGTACTATGCTATAGGTTTCCAGCCCAGGAGCTGTTAATTGATCGAAGCTATGTCATCTGAGTTTGTGTAAGTCCACTCTTTGATGTTGCATAACGACAAACCCTCCTGACAGCACTGTGCTCAGAGCACTGGTAGGTGGGTGATAAAGCGCTGAAGCAGAAATGGCTTAATCGACACCCAGTCCCTCAGTACCTCAAAATGACTTTACTGGCTTCCTTATCTCCAATAAGCTCACAGAGAAGCTCAACATAATCCCTAGGATTTTAGTGGCAACTGCCATGGGTCCTTTAGGATTCTCAGGCCACGAACCCAGGATTGATTGAACCTTTCTAATGAAAGAGGCCCAAGAATCTCAACCTCCCCATGGCCTGCCTAGGGAGCCAGATTCACCTGAAGTTGTGAAAAGAAACGGCTTGGTTCCATCCTGGGTTCCAAATATGGAGAAAACTGCAAAAAAAAAAAAAAAAAAATGTTACCCCATTATCAGAGAGAGCAAGGTTGGGGGTATCAGCTTGGTAGAGGACTTGCTTAGGATACTTGAGGCCCTGCAGCTGCAGTAGCACAAGCAAGGTTAGTCATACCACCACTACTCAGAGGAAATACCTCAACATGCAGACTAAATCAAGTGGGATGACTTGCGTGCATCTGAGAAAAAGCTCCACAAGCAAACACCAAATAACTCAATCACCCCAGATACTCTATACTTATATAGGGATTGTTTCTCCTATTCAATAGGTTCAAGAGGACTCACAGAAAAGGAACACAAAAGCACAGAGAACAAGGAAGGACTTCCAAACTTGGGGGAGAGGAGCTCAAGGAAGGTGGTGCTAGGGCTGGAGAGACAACTCAAGGATTAAAACTCTTTTAAAAAGAAAAAAAAACTTTTTGGAGATTTTATTATGACGTGTCTCAGTGTTCTGTCTGCATTTATGTCTGTGCTCATAAAGGTCCAAAGAGGGGTTCAGATCTCCTACAACTGGAGTCCTTGAACCTGGGCCCTCTAGAACAGCAGCCACTACCCTTAGCCGCTAAGCCAACTCTCCAGCCCAGTTAAGAGTACTTCTTGCTCTTGTATAGGGCCTGGCTTTGATTCCTAACACTCACATGGTGGCTCACAAGCTTCTGCTACTTCATTCAGTTCGAGAGGATGTGTTGCCCTCTTCTGGCCCCCACTGGCACCAGCCATGCTGATGGAACACATACATACACACATACAAGCGAAACACTCACACATATAAAAATAAAAATTTGCAACACTTTTTAAAAGGTCTTGTGGAAGAAGACACAAAGACAAGGCAACAAAAGTGTTGAACTCTTTCGAATTATGCTGAAAGGTAACCATACCCTCCTTCTAATGATTTTCAACCTGTCTTCAAATAATGTGACAAAGCTTAGTCACTGGTGGGTAGGGAGATAACATACCTTGTTCAACTGATGGCAAGGGTCCTAGAAACAGTAAAGGCAGATCAAGGACAGAATTAATGAGATCCACGGCAAGGTCAGGCTCACCAACAATGGGATGGCTTCTGAACCAAAGCAAGTGTCATTCTCTTGTAACCAAGCAAGCTTAAAAAAAAGCCTTGAATGCTGTGGGACAGCCAGACATGACTGGCAGTCTAAAGACCATGCTCCTTAACTGTGCCAGTTGGAAATTAGATCTACCATTATCACCTATGTGGTCCAAGGGTGCACTTTTATTACAAGGCCTTGCTGCTCACCAAAGGCATGTTCTAAACTGGGCATGAGAAAATACATTCTGTAAATCTCAGCACTAGAAAAGTTGAAACCTGACAGACTGCCACTTGGCTGTTTCTCTCAAAGCAATAAATAAATATACAGATGAGAGCTGGAAGTGGTAACCCAAGCTCTTAAGACCAGCACTTGAAAGACATAGGAAGGTAGATATATGTGAGTTTGAGGCCACTTTGGTTGATTATACATACACACACACACACACACATATGGAGAGACAGAGAGGAAGGGAGGGAGAGAGGGAGAGGGGGAGGGGGAGAGAGAGAGAAAGAGAGAGAGAGAGAGAGTGAGGGAGAGGGAGAGGGAGAGAGAGCAAGAGCACAGCAATTTTAGGCCAGCCAAGATTACACCACAGTGAAATCTGTCTCAAAAATAAACAGGGTGTTGACGGTGCATGTCCTTAATCCCAGCACTCCGAGGCAGAGACAGGCAGATCTCTGAGTTTGAGATCAGTTGGGTCTACACAGTGAGTTCCAGGACAGCCAAAGATACCCTGTCTCGAAAAAAAATTTAAATAAATAAGTAAATTAACAAACAAGGGTTGAAGAGTTGGCTCAATGGTTAAGAGTACTTGTTGCAAAACGACCTGATTCCCAGCACCCACATGGAGGCTCACCAGCCCCCGAACACCAGACATGCATGTGGGACACAGGCACACATGCAAGAGAAACACTCATACATAAAATAATAAAAAAAAAATCTAAAAAAAATTAAACTAAACAGATGAATCAGCTTAAGAGAGACATACGGTACTTCACAGTCTTTACACATGTGATAACATTCTTAAGTCAGATTCCAAGTGTGTCAAGCATGTAACCTCCAAAATGTTTTTTAAAGAGAAAAGCGCTGGCAAGGCAAGGCAGAACTGAAAGTACTGGCTTTTGGAAAAAGGGGCTACACCAAGATTCCAGCCACACCCTTGGTGAGCAAAAGGATAGGAATTTCAAGGAAACACCCACCATCTTCCCTTTTCAAAGTGTCAGATGTCGCTAAAGTAGGGTGGCATTTTTCCAGGGTAGGCCGGTGGGCCTGGGTCTGGCAGCGGGTGCCTTTTCCTCCCAAACCAAACATCCACCGCCTCCATCCAGCCCGTGGCTTCTTCCGCCCCACTAGCTCGGCGCGGCAAAGGAAGGCGTGGGCACCCCAGGACAGCGCCCTTCCACGCCCTTCCACCTACCGCATCGCTGCCCGCTTCATGGCACTACACTGCCTACCCTCCGGTGAACAACCAAGGTCCTCCCGGGTAGAGACAAACCGGTGGCAGAAGAGCGTGAGCGGGAGCCCACCTCCCAACACCAGCAACCGCTGTACTGAATCTTGTTCCCCACCTTCTTGGTGACGCCACAAGAGCACCCGGGGACAGGGAGGGCCTCACCGCAGGAAGGGCGGGGCTACGCTGCCAGGGGGCGGGGCTCACTGCCCAGGGGCGGGACTACCGCGTAGAGAATGGCAGGCCCTGCTGTTTGATTGGCGGGCAGCTGGAAACCGAGACAATGGAACTTCCCACTCAATCAGCTAGGTGGGTCGGAGACTCTTATGAACAGGAATCTTCCCTCCGTTGTTAAGTAAATGGACTACTCCGCAAGGCGCAGTGCTCCTCAACTTTAGTAGAACTCTTATTTTTGACGCTTGAACCTTGGCATCATATGAGCAGCTTTCCAAAATGTGGGTACCGTGCTTATTTTCCCAGAAGTAGATAGACTGAGGCAGGAGAGTTGCTACCACTTAGAGGCCAGCACGGGCTGAAGTGAGGTTTAGGCCGTAAGCAATATTGTTCCTGTTTTTATTTGACTTTTTTTTTTTTTTTAAAGATGAAGCTTAGTGAGAAAAATTAAGTTGAAGAGAATTTCAAGGGAGGCTCATGCCTGTTATCCAAGCAACCCAGGAGGCTGAGGCTGGGAGATCACAAATTCAAGACCTTCCTGATTACCTAGTAAGTTCAAGGCCAGCCTGTGCAGTTTACTGAGCTCCAATCTCAAAATGAAAAGTTAAAAAAAAAAAAAAAAAAAAAGGATTGAGGGATAGAGCTAAGTGGCAGAGTGTAAGCCTAACATGCCAGAGTTCCTGGGTTCAATCCCCAGTACCAAAAAAAGGAGAAAAAGAACAAAAGAATTTTCAGAATTAGGCATGATGGCACATTCCTAGACTAGTCAATTATGAGAAGGTCTTATTTACCTACGAGGAATTCCCTCACTCAGACACATGACCAGGTGCTGAGTCACAATCTACTAATATAGAAGTTTACTTAAGTGATCCTTCAAGAGACCACAAATCATTTTCTTAGAAAATAAGTCCTGAGCAATGAACCCCATAGACTCCACTGCAGATAATATCTAAAGTGGGAAATGTCTCATTACTTAACTAATCTATCTTAGTTCTAAAGTCAGGGAAGCCCTATTAAAATCAGCTGCCTAGCATTCATGTGTGTCTCTAGTTCAGTCTTTTAACCAGGCTGGAATGATTAGTTAAAACACTTTCTGCTCTTGCAGGGGAGCACAGTTCCATTCCCAGTACCCATGTGCCAGCTCCAACCACTTTCAAGGAGATCTGTTGACCTCTTCTGGCCTCCACAGGTACCAGGCCATACACATAATATACATACATACATACATACATACATACATACAATCAAAGACTCATGCACATAAAATAAACGTTTTTCATTATTCTTTTAATGTCTTAGCAATCCCAATGTCTCATTGTTGTTCTTGTTGCCATTGTAAGGCATTTAAGATGTATGGAAAGCACAGATGGAAGGCAAAGTAAGTCACAAAGCCAGACAGGAAACATGTAACTATGTAGAAAACATGCAGCAATTATGTAATGATGAAAATCACTGTCCTTAAACAAGTGATCTGCCAACTCACCGTTTTCTTACTTGTATCCCACCTCTTACGAAAAATGTAAAATGCCTAATGATAGCTTGACAAATACATTCTCAATGTCTTCACTACAAGTAGAACATTGAACTAACAAAATCTTATACTATGTTATATATAGTTCAGTCATGTGTTATAAATGAAAAGTATTAATAAATATATTTTATTCAGCTAAGAGAGATTCTGGGTATCCAGTTTAAATAAAGAATTTTCCTGGGAGTCTATGTCATTGACTTTCAAGTTAATTTATGCTCTGATTTCATAGACTAGAGAAACTGTGTTTCTAAAATTGACTCATTTCCTGTACTATATAGCTAACTCAAAAGCATCCAGATAAGCCAGATGTGATGGAACCTGCCTGAAATAGAAGGTACTTGGAGATTGAGCCAAGAGGGTCACAAATTCTGAAGCTAGCCTGGGCTTTGTAATGAGTTCAAAACCAGCCTCCACAAAACAGTGAGACTATTTCTCAAAATAAACTAAACGGGTCCAGGACATGTTTCTGAGATGTTAGCACAGTGGTAGTGTTTGCCTAACACGTGTAAGGTCCTGTGTTTGAGTCCTAATGCCAAAGGGTGGGGAAAGGATCCAGAATAAATTAGGAGACTAAGTCAGTTTTCTATTGCTCCTGTGAAAACCATGTGAGTGAACCACCTTAGAAGTAGGTCTGAGGGTCCTTCTTAAAGGCATTCTCTTTCTCACACTTCATTTATTTACTTTTTCAGAGAAATTATTTTACATTTTTCATTATGTGTATCTGGGTGTATTTATGTGCACATTAGAGCAGGGATCTGTGGAGTCCAGAAGTGGAGATATAGGTGGTTTTGAGCCATTCTGAGCAATATATGTGAGTGCTGGGAACTAAACTTGGCTCCTTTGCAAGAAAAGTGCATGCATGCCTGTCGTGCTCAATGTTCTACTGTAAAGAAACACCATGACTGTGATGGTTTGTCTATGCTTGGTCCAGGGAGTGGCACTGTTAGGAGGTGTGGCCTTATTGGAGTAGATGTGCCACTGTGGGGGTGGGCTTAAATACCTTCATCTAGCTGCTGGAAGCCAGTCTTCTAGCTGCCTTAGGAACAAGAGGCAGAAGAACTCTCAGCTCCCCCAGCCTCGTGTCTGCTTGGATGCTTCCATGCTCCCTCCTCGATGATAATGGACTGAACCTCTGAAACTATAAGCTAGCTCCAATTAAATGTCCTTATAAGAGTTGCCTTGGTTGTGGTGTCTGCTCACAGCAGTAAAACCATAACTAAGACAATGACCAAGGCAACTTTTATAAAAGAAAGCATTAATTAGGGCTGGCCTATAGTGTCAGAAGCTTAGTTCATTATCATCTGGTACTGCTCTACTTGGTGGTGGGAACCTGGAAGAATGGATCCTAAAAATGAGGCCAACTACAGTCTCATGCAAAGCCAACTTTATATGGAGCATTAGAGAGATTCTGGAGGTTAAACGAAGTCATATAAGCAAAGTGAAACATGAGTTCAAGCTCTATACATTTTCATGGACAACTCTATGCTGGGAGATTTCATCTGAATTATAGTAAGATAATAGGTAATTGGAAGTAAATCCACTCCTATTTACTCCACCTGGGGGTGGCAGGAAAGCACCTTCCAAGAACAATCCTGTGCTTTGGGGATTGAGGTGACCACCGGACTCATATTGTTCTCTTGAAGTTTTTCACATGCAATCAGAATTCTCACCCAGCTTCATTCAGGGACTGCGTTCTCTAAATCATCATGGTGGCATGCAGGGAGATGTGGGGAGAGAGAGCGCGCGCACGAGAGATCCTGGGCCTCAATGATAACACTTCCTCCAACAAGGTCACTTCTAATCTTTCAAAATAGTGCCACTGCCTGGTGACTACACATTCAGATATAAGAACCTATGGGGACCATTTTTTTTAAAGATTTATTTATATATTTATTACTTTTTTATTGGATATTTTATTTACATTTCAGATGTTATCCCCTTACCCCATTCCCTCACCCACCCATGGGACCAAGGATCTCTTCTCCCACCTATGCCTGACAAGGCCATCCTCCCCAACATATACAGCTGGAGTCATGGGTCCCTCCCTATGTGCTCCCAGGCTGGTAGTTTAGACCCTGGGAGCTCTGGTTGATTGTTATTGTTGCTCTCCTCATGGCACCACAAACCCTTTCAGCCCCTTCAGTCTTCTCTCTCACTCCTCCATTGGGAACCCCTTGATCAGTTCAATGGTTAGCTGTGAGCATCCACCTCTGAATATGTCAAACTCTGGCAGACCTCTAAGGACACAGCTATATCAGGCTCCTGTCAGCATGCACTTCCTGACATCCGCATCAGCATCTACCTTTGGTGACTGCACTTGGGATGGATACCCAGGTGGAACAGACTCCAAATGGCCCCTCCTTCAGTTTCTGTCCCTCACTTTGTCTCCATATTTGCTCCCTTGAGTATTTTGTTACTCCTTCTAAGAAAGACCGAAGCACCCACACTTGGTCTTCCTTCTTCATGAGCTTCATGTGGTCTGTGGGTTGCATTTTGGGTATTGCAAGCTTCTGGACTAATATCCAATAATCAGTGACTGAATACTATGTGTGTTCTTTTGTGATTGAGTTACCTCACTCAGGATGATATTTTCTAGTTCCATCCATTTATCTAAGAATTTCTCGAAATCATTGTTTTTAATAGCTGAGTAATACTCCATTGTGTAAATGTACCACATTTTTTATATCCATTCATCTGTTGAAGGACATCTGGGTTCTTTCCGGCTTCTGGCTATTATAAATAAGGCTGCTATGAACATAGTGGAGCATATGTCCTTGTTATATGTTGGAACATCTTCTGAGTATATGCCCAAGAGTGGTATAGCTGGGTTCTCAGGTAATGCTGTGTCCAATTTTCTGAGGAACCTCCAGACTGATTTCCAGAGTGGTTGCACCAGTTTGCAATCCCACCAACAATGAAGGAGTGTTCCTCTTTCTCCACATCCTCGCCAGCATCTGCTATCACCTGAGTTTTTAATCTTAGCCATTCTGACTGGTGTGAGGTAGAATCTCAGGTTGTTTTGATTTGCATTTCCCTGATGACTAGGGATGCTGAACATTTCTTTAGGTGCTTCTCGGCCATTCGCATTTCCTCAGTTGAGAATTCTTTGTTTAGCTTTGTAACCCATTTTTAATAGGGTTATTTGGTTGTCTGGAGTCTAATTTCTTGAGTTCTTTGTATATATTGGATATTAGCCCTCTTTCGGATGTGGGATTGGTAAAGATCTTTTCCCAATCTGTTGGTTGCCATTTTGTCCTATTGACAGTGTCCTTTACCTTACATAAACTTTGCAATTTTATGAGGTCTATGGGGACCATTCTTATTCAAATCACCACAATGCCATTAACTTCTAAGTCATTTCTTTCTCCAGTCCTCTCATTCTTTTATTTTATTTTATAATGAATTACATCATTTTCCCTTTTCCCTTTCATTGCTCTAATTCCTCCATGTAGCCTCTCAAATTCTGAGCCTCTTCATTTTATTATTGTTACACACACAAATAGATATATAATCTGTTGAGTATATTTAGTGTTGTTTGTATGTGTATGACATTATGGCTGACCAATGAAAATGCTCATCCAAGGGAAAGACTAATTCACCCTTTCTCAACAACCATTAGTTGCCTGTAGTTACTTGTCTAGGGATGGTGTTCCTTAAAATTTCCCCCTTCTGGGGCCTCAACCCTCTCACAGGAGAAGGGATGGGGGAATCGAGGAGGGATTGTGGGAGGGGTGACCGGGAGAAGAGGCAGTGATAAAGTGAATAAATTAAAAAAAAAAAAAGATTTCCTCTTTCCACTTAGCTTGTCTATTAGTGGTCTCATTGTTTACACAGCCATATTATTGTAGTAAGTGGTGTATCTTCCCTGTCATTTTTAGGAGAAACAAAAATCAGTCTCACATCAGACTTCCTAGTCATATAGCTCCAAAATCTTTCTGCTCTTTCCTCCTTAATGTTCCCTGAGCTTTTTATGAAGGAATTGTGTTATCCACTGGGGATGAGCATTCCACAATAAGTTGTTCTGTATATTTTGACCAGTTGTGGTTTTCTCTGTGATCTCTGTCTGCTACAAAGAGAAGCTTCTTTGATGAGGAGTGAGAGCTGTGTATGTCAGGCAAAGATGGCTTGTGAATAAGCTCATTCTTTAAATATCAATAATTAACATGATCCCTTCCCGTTTGCTACCACAGATCATGATTTACAAAACAAAACTGAAGGATGTATGTGGGTCTGAGTGCTGCCTTGGCACTCCACTCTGGGAAAATAAACGGGGAGGCCTAGACAACATTCCCTCCTCACCACCAACAGGATCCAGGGGGAGTAGAGCTTAACCTAAGATGAGGCCCCACCCAGGTGAGAAAGAAAACATGCTGGGGGCCAAAGCTGGGGTTTCCAAACTCCCAGACACCCGAACGCCCCTGGGAAGCTCGAGGAGTCTGGAATGGAAGGGCCTGCGATAAGCCTGGGCTGGGAGGATGGGAACTTTGGCTTAGCTCAAGGTGTTTGGAGAGCAGAGGGCCCTTCTGCAGGGACTTATGTGACCACTTCCCACAGTAGTTCTTGATGAGAGAGACAGTCCTTGTCCAAACTGTTTATTGGTAATGAAAAATGGATACATATGACTTACCGAGAGTGAACCACAGATTAAATACCTTTTACATAAAGGAATGTCCAGGAAGTGAAGTGTATTGGCTAACCCCCAGGCTGGCCCATCTAGATATCTTATTAGCATGGAGAACTCTGAGCTCTGTGCTAAGTGACTAGTAGTCATTCCTCACGTTGAGTGTCATGGTCATGTGCTTCAGGACAGGAACCAGGTCAGGAATAGATGAAATGCCTCCTGTTCTCAGATATAAACAAATTTACCGGGGTTTCTGAATCCACTCCACCTTCCCAGTTTTTGTCTGGTGACACATTCCACTTGCCCCACAGATGTAGCTCAGTGGTAGAGCATTTGTTAAACATGTGAAAGGTCTGTGTGGTTTGAATGAGAATGGCCTGCATAAGCACCAATGTTTAAATGCTTGGTACCAAATTGGTCGAACTGTTTAGGAAGAATGAAAAGGTATAGCTTTTGGAGGAGGTTTTTCACTGGGAGCAGGCTTTGAAGTTTCAAATGATTCATGCTATTCCCAGTGTGCTTTCTGCTTTCTACTTGCTGTATGAGAAGTGACTAGCTGTTCTGCCACCATGTTGTCACTATGCCATCATAGATTCTAATCCTCTGAAATGGTAACCCTAATCATATACTTCCTTTTATAAAGTTGTCTTGGTCATGATGATTTATCACAGCAATAGAAACCCAAACTTACACAACAGTCCTTGGTTTGATGTCCAGAACTCCAAAATATAATTTAAAATGTGAAATTGTAGGTTCAGTTTCCCCAGATAAAAACTATTTCTCTAGGGACTAGCATTTTCCAGCACCCACATGGCAGCTCACAAGTGTCTGTAACTCCATTTCTAGGGGAGCCAGTGCCCTCTTCTGGCCTCCTTGGGTATCAGGCACACAGGTGGTACACAGAGAGATATTTTCAGGCAAAATATCCATACATATCAAATAAAATTACTTTTTAAGAAAAAAAAAATGACTTCTCTGACGAACTCTAATCAGTAGGTCACACATTAAGCCTGGCCAAAAAACTAAGTCATGTGATTAACTGAAGATGTCTAACACTCAGGCAGTGTTCTAACTCAGAGGAATCACATTCCAAAGCTCATAGCTAATGCCTAGAGCTATGACTGTCCCAAAAATCAAATGGTAAACTTTAACTGCACTACAAGGTGTGCTGGCTGTACTGTGCTTGAGGCCCAGTCTCCAGCACAACATGCAAACTGTTAGTTCAGAGAAAGAATAAGAAGTGAGCAATTAATCTGACAATAATCCTAGATTAAATATTATCCTAGAAACAGTTTCACCCAAGTGATTAAGAGACGATTAGATTAGCTGGACCATTTAAATGTCGCTTGCTAAGATTTCGTTCTGTCCTAACTGATTTCTAATCCATGCCATCAATCATTACTGTACATGAACAGGAAGTGAGATCAAGAAACGAATGAGTTCTGCTTGACTCAGTTCAGCAATCGTGCATGCATTAAATTCAAGAGCTGTAAAAGAAAACCTTCACATCGCAATCTTTGATCCATATGTATCTTAAATCCTCACTACGAATGTTCTTGATGTTAGAAGCCCAGGATAGAGCTGATCTCACCACTTACTTAATCCCTTTTTCACTATTTACGGTTAATGCCAACATCAATATATATTATAACAGTTTTTACCAAAAAAAAAAAAAAAAAAAAAAGGCTTAGAAAAGTTAGAAGCCTTGCCTAAAGCAATAGTCACAGAAGAAGAACTTTAGTCCAAGGCTCCTAAGTCCAAAACAAGACATTTCCAGTCACTTACCCTGTCTCTCATAGTCTAAATAGAAATTTGAATAGATGAGGAAACAGGACACACTTTCCAATTAGTAAATTAAGCTATGAGGCTTTTAAAAATAAAGGATACATAGTGCAAAAACAGGGAAAAGTTACTCAAACCATTTTCATGGAGCAAATTTCATTTGCAATTTGGGGCAAAGACAGATGGTACAACTCCATCTTGACTTTCCCTCTAGACGCTAAACTTCATGGAATTAATCTAAAACATATATGAATAATATAGAGGAGCCAAATAATTCCTGGGAATTGATCTAGGAAGAAAAAAATAAAGTGTTGAAGTTGGCAAGATTTCTAAAACACAGGTACTATCACATCTTTTCCATAAAGCTAAACTGCCATTCTGTGACCTTTTTTCCCAGAAGTTCCCCATTTTTAGGGCAGTTATTTGTGGATATAAATTATAATATATATATATAATTTATATATATAATAATTTTTATATATATATATATAATATATATATGTATATATATGTGTGTGTGTGTATGTATATGATGTATATGTATATATATTCACGAATTGTGTGGCATGTGTGCAAGTGTGTGTGTGTGTTTAGGAATGTGTTCATGTAGGAAGGTGCCCATAAATGCCAGATGAGAGCACCAGATACCAGATCTCCCAGAGCTAGAGTTAAAGGTGGTTATAAGCCATACCATAGGGTGCTGGAAACTCAGTTCAGGTCTTCTGGAAAAGCAGCCAGCACTCTTTTCCACAGAGTCATCTCTCCAGGGAGCCCTTTGGCTATTAAATGAACTGTTGAACTAGTAGTTTCTTCCTAGAAGCTAGCTTTGATACAATACAGAACAAGTGTAGTTTCATTTTTGTGTGTAGACCTAATGTGCTTTATGTTCTTGCCATGTTACTACTTTCTCTCTCTATGTCAAGGTGAATTCAATTACACATGCAGTTTCAAGTGCTACAACGGGGTAGTACCCAGAAGGAATGTTCTAGAAACCTATACCACATACACAGATGTAAGACTCGATTCCATGTGCCTTATGAAGGATTTACCTTCCATTGTCATAATAACAACAGCATTGCCTCTTAGTTTTGATATTGGGTAAATATTACTGGAAGCAGATAACAGGGATGGATAGCTGGCTTCCCAATCCAATCTTTTTTTTTTTTTTTCGAGACAGGGTTTCTCTGTGTAGCCCTGGCTGTCCTGGAACTCACTCTGTAGACCAGGCTGGCCTCGAACTCAGGAATCCATCTGCCTCTGCCTCCCAAGTACTGGATTAAAAGTGTGTACCACCACTGCCCGGCCCAATCCAATCTTCTATACCAGGTTTACCTTAACTTCCTACTTCATATGTCACCTGGGAAGTTCAACCCTGATTGTTCCTGATGTCTGAAACCCAGCTGATGATCTACCAATATCTTCATCATTCATTCCCTTTGTTACTAAGGAAAGCAATAATGCCAACCATTGCTGGACTAGGTTAGGTGAGTAAGGCATATGCCTTGATTGTAAATTTTGATTTTAAAGAAATATCACATTAATGTATTTCTATCTTCCTTATCTTTTTTGTGGCCTACTAAACTTTTGCAAACAAAGAGAAATGACACATTTTCCTTACCGTAATTTTACCGACAATTCACAAGTTAAAGTGACTGCATGGTTAAGGCCAAGAAGCTTCAGCTCCTTTCCCAGACGGATTAATATTTCACAGCTGGCCTTCAACTCAAAATCCTCTTGTTTTAGCTTCCTGAGTAGCTGGGATTACAGTGTATCACATTGTGCTCTTATTTACAACTCAGTTTCAATCATAGCCTTCTAATTTTATTGTAAGATTCATCTGTCTCCCTCAACGTCCTACCCTCACAAAGAATTTGTTGAATCTCATCAAGGAAGAGTTTTTTACTTCAAATCCAAGACCTAAACTTTAATGACTAATTTCTGCTTCATTCTAGAATATACATAGCTAATCACTAGGCAAAAATAGATCAGGAAACAGGGTGCCAAAGCTTACAAGTGAAGGAAACATAGCTGGAATCTTCTATTGCTGGCTAGTGTATTAGTCCCAAGGCACTAGGGGCTAAAACCTTTTAATTAAAAACAATGGGTTTTCCATTCTAAAGTTGTGGGACTTGTAAAAGCTGGCTTCAGAAAACTCATTTTAAAAAAGTCAACAACCAGAAGCAATTCTTAAAAGTTTATAATTGTGCAGGGATGTTGTTAGAATGTTTCACTAGTATGCACAAAGCCATGGATTTGTTCCCCAGAGGAGCTGTAATTCTAGTGCTCAGGAGGTAGAAACAGGAGGACAAGAAGTTCAAGGTCCTCCACTCTCAGCTACATATTAGGTTTGTAGTCCTAGGCCAGCCTAGGATATGTATGAGTCTTTTTTTTTTTTTTAAGTCTATTCCTAAAGGAGCTTTTACTGGGTTTCTACATTTCAATGAATGGCTAACAATTGTTTTTTTGTTTGTTTTGTTTTTTTTAAAGTACAAGACTTTACATCCATAAGTAAAATGATAAGTGGATTCAGGGATCCATGTGCTGTCTTCATTTCACAGATGAAAAGACATTCAGACAGAGAAATTCCCTGCATGTCTTACATTGGACATTTCAGGAGTGGAGGGGGCTGCTGAGAGAAAAGAAGAATTTTATATTCTCTACCAAACAGAGAAAAAGAAACTACTGAGGGTCCTCAAGATAGCTCAGACCTGAGTTGATTCCCCAGAAACCATGCCCTTTTGGGTTTCTGCTTTTGTTTTTTTAGAACCAGGAGCCATAGCACTCTTGTAATCACTATGCTGGGTTTGCAAAGCAGGCAGATTTTGAGGGCTCAGTGGTCAGTCTACTCTGCAAGCTTCAAGCCAGTGAGAAACCGTGTGTCAAAATAACAAAATGAACAGTGCCTAGGGAATGACTCAAGGTTGATTTCTGAACTATACAGTAATGCACACACTCAAAAGCAATACTGGACCATGATACATGCAACAAAGTCAAAAGCAATGATTATGTGGCAAAAATCTTTGTTTATAAGGGTTTATAACTTTTGGGAATGGGTCCCTCCTTCTACCATGAATTCTGAGAATTTAACTCCAGGTACCAGGCTTGCCCAGTAAGTGCTTTTACCCGCTAATCCATCTATCTCATCAGCCCCCATTTCTTTTCAGAGTGGAAGGAAAAGGCATGCATGCATATAGCTTATTTGACTCATCCATTCATCAGTTGATGGACATTTATGTTTTTCTCTTTTGGGGCTATTATGAATTGTGCTGTGATTAATCATGTACAATTCTTAAATCACTTTTATCTGTAATTTGAAGCTCTCACCATAGAGATAGTCTCTAAGGTCTCAGCTAGTTCTAATATGCCATATCAAGGGCAGAAGATGAAATGTAGTTATTTCAGTTTTTTTTACCTGTATACTGCAAACTGTACATTAAAATTTAGACAAGTTTTTGATTATTTATGATACAACAAATATAACTATGTGAGTAGAGCTAGTTAATCAGTACTGTGTTTTACGGCACTGAATAAGTCTCTCAAGTGACTTTTAGAACTTTGCATCTAAAATGCCCCTCCTCCACACTCTCAGTTTGTATACCTTGGGTTGGCTTTTCTCGGGCTTTTATGCCTGCTCTCATGGAAACTCACTCAATCTATGAAAATCTCCTTTTTGTCTATCTCACTCAGTCTTTGTCTTCTCTTCTGTCTCTGTCTCTCTCTGTCTCTGTCTCTCTCTCTCTCCCCCTACCATGTGTTGTGGGAGGGTGTAAATGCTTGTGAATATGTGTTTGTGTTAGTGTGTTGCTGGGACCACAACTGAAAGCCTCGATGCTGTGCAAGTCTATGGGTTTTGAATCTCACTTTCTCTTTGGATTTGGAGCACATCCCACAAAGGGCCTGATCCTCCCTCATTCCTCTTCTCAGAATCATCAGCAAGACAATTCGATGAATGATTTATATTTAGCTAAGATTTATAGATGGTGGCATATACTTCTAATACCAACACTCTGGAGGCTGAGAAAGGAAAATGTTGAATTTGAAGCCAGCTTGGGTGGTATATTGTGAGATGAAAGAAAGAAACAGGACGGGAGAGGGGAGAAAGACAATGTATATAGGGTTAAGAAAACTTTATCTTCAGTACTTTAAAAATACACAGAGCTAATAAAGTAGTTCAATTCTTCTGAATTCATTTATTGAGTTGCCATATGTTAAATCATGAGCTGGGTACTAAGCCTACACAGGTCAAAGAAGGAGAATTCATAGATTAAGTCTCCAGATTGTTGGAGTGTGAATAGGGGTATGGAGAAGAGGGCAGCTAGAGTAACACAGATAAGCAATGCTAAGCTTTAGGCTATAGAGACAGCAATAGTAGCTTTTGACTCCCAGGTGTACAGGAGGCTGTGGTCAGTGAGCTAGAGCTGCCAGTGTTTCAAGGTTCCATGTGAATAGCATTATTTAAGTATTTACGCCATCCAGAAAACACTGCCATGTTCTTCACAGTTTTCTCTGTCTTTCTTATGCTTGGTAATTAGAAAAGATTAAGAGGACAGTTGAGAAGGTGGCCATAAAAATAATAATTTAAGAACAGCCTTTATCTGCTGAACTATCTATCATATTCTTACACACGCGTGTGCAGACACACACAGAGAGAGGGGGGTAGGGAGTTTAAAATTAAGGGCTGGAGAGATGGCTCAGCAGTTTAGAACACGTCTTGCTCTTTCAATGGACCAGACTTTGATTCCCAGGCACCCACATTGTGACTCAAAATCATTTTTAACTACAAATCTAGGGGATCTAACACATTCCTGTATTTCAAAGGCATCAGACAGGCCCATAGCATATACCCATATATATGCAGGCAAAAGATTCATATAGATATAAAAATAAATCTTAAAATCAATCAAACAAACAAACAAATACCAAGACCAAGCAACAACAACAACAACAACAACGGGAGAGTTTCTAACTCTTAGGAATTCATCATTACCTAGAGAGACAAATGCGGAAATGTAGGCAAATGTATTCTCATAACTTCTTCAGTTCCCAGTGTTCACTCTTTCAGAAGTAGCAGCAAATAGTTCATTGTACCATGGTAGAGTATGGGAGGCATGTAGGGATGATGTAGAACAATGGTCTAGACAACCCACAGACAATGTAACATTTGAGGTACTTCTGCACTTAGAAATAAAAGCAAAAAGAGTTTTCAATAGAATTTTTAAAGTTTAATATAGTCTTCCACATACTATCATATATCCAGATTCCAACTCATTGAGAATCAGGTCAATTACAGGAAGGATGATTTATTGTATGAGAAAACAGCATCTTCTGTGATATGTCAACCTCAAAGTACCTCCAGAACCTCCTGAATTTTATATACATTATTATTTTTTAAAACAACTGCAAAAAAAAATCAAAATATCACAAACCAAAAATAACCAGACTGAAAATCTAATTTTACACACGCTATTATTTAAGAAAAAAAACTACAAATAAATCAAATATCACACACCAAAAACTAACCAGACCGAAAAGCTACACAATTCAATAAACTGTTGTACAGTTGCAATAGGCATTTAGAATGGAAGCTGTGAAGTTTCACATTAAAATTTACTCTTTCAGGATCAAATTTATTTTATGTACTTAACTATAAAAAAAAAAACAAATAAACAAACAAAATACATGACATAATTAGAACCAGAAAAGCAGTGACCTTTAGAATCTCTTTCATAACCCATTTCCATTATATGCGTGCAGCACATCCTAAACTGAGCTGATTACCTCATCACCCATTAATCTAAAGGTTTCAGGGTGTTTTAAAATTGAAAGGAATTTATTTTCCAGTTGCCATAAATGTTTTTTTTCTCTCTATATTGCTCCTATCCTTGAACTTCAATGCCTCCTACTAAAAGCTTGTTCAACAGAGGAGTGCAGTGAGCTTGGAAAGAGACAGCAGCTCTCCTTGGCATTATAATGCATGAGAGAACCTGAGCACTGGCAGTGGGGGTAGGGGTGGGGTGCGGGGAGCTCAGCTTCTGTAGTTTATTCTCTCTGTGGGGGACCATAAAGACCTCTTTCTTTCCTTCTTTCTTCTACCTACTTGCAAGGTTGAGGCTCAACAAAATCCTTCCCACTTTTCTCCTGTCTAGTCCCCTTCAGCCTGAAAGAACTGGGTGAGTGACACTAAAGGCTGCAGATAGGAAGAAATCCTTAAGACTTGGATTCCCCTCTGTGCTGGGGTAAGACAAGTCCTCTAGCTTGTTCCGGTGTCTAGAGGGAAGTCTGGGGTACATGTTTTGGTTTGTGTTGCTTCTATTTTTTTTTTCCTTCTGTTTACAGCAGAATTTGTCCCTCAGTTTGTCAATGGAATTTTCCCCCTAGTACACTAGGTTCTTCTAAAAGAAGAAGGAAAACTAAGCTCCCATTTAACTCCACCTACCTATATGTGCATGAACATTTTTTTTGGATCTTGATAAACCCCTGTTTTGATGTGTTAGTCAGTCAGAACCAGGCATCTGGTAGAAAGGCATCTGGCATTGAATTCTTTCACTGAATAGAATTTTGTTTTGTTTTGTCTTGTTTTGCAGTGAGAGGGGTGGAACTCAAGGCCTAGTAAATACTAGATGCTTATGTGCTTTATCATTGAACTATATAACCAGCCCTTGGTTCCTGAAGCAAGATCTCCCTATGTTGTCTACATATCTCCCTAATTGGCCTCCACTTAAAAGTTTTCTTGCTTTCACCTATTTCAGGAACCACAGGTTTGTGCTATGATGGCTTAACAATTTTTTTTTAGTGATGCTGAGAATCCAGGAGCTTGTACAAAGTAAGAAAGTACTCAATCAGTGAGCTACATCCAAGTCCAAAGAGATTTCACCAAAGATATCCAACCAATTAATAAGAAAGGAAAATGTCCTATTGGAAGAACCAAAGCATGTAACCAAAGTCCTGAAAGTTCTGTCTCATTCACTACTATGGTTTCTATATGTGGCACAGAGTCCAATACACTGTAATTACATAATGTGATTGACTAAATGACTAAAACAGAGTAGTGGCAGTTGTTATACATTCAGTATTTATCTCAATACTTACATGTTGAGAATAAATAATAAAGACATATTAAATAAATGAGGGATTAGCAATAGACAGAAATATTAACTGAGCACTCATTGATCAATTATCTCACATAATTCTCACAAAAAAAAAAACCAAAGAAACTTTATATCTCCATTTTACAGATGGAAAAAAAAATCACATTTCAAAGACATTAAGTAATGGTCCCCAGAGGCATTATGCCTAACAGGCAATAGATAGCAAGCCTTTTCCAAATTGTTCTTATCAGATGTGTAATTAGTTATGTCTTTCTCCACCAACAGGAACACTGGACACTCCAGCCTTGCTGGAGGAAACTGGTGATGAGAGAAGATCTGAGGAAATTGTAGGCTCATGACCCCAATGGTCTATAACAACCATTACCACTGGAACAGGCTTCTGCCAAGTCAGTGGATCCAAACTTGGAAACAAGAAATCATCCAGAGACCTAAATGATCATGGGGTCTCAGACTACAAGACTCAAGTTCCTCTCTCATGTACACATTCAGCATGTTCAAGGCCTTCAAATGATGTTTCTTCCTTTTTGACTTGTTTCTGCTTAGGGACAGATGTCTTCTTACTTTAGCAAATTAGAAAGTAATGATTAAATTTAGGATTCCATCTTAATTGATGGTTTACAGTTAACACATTGCAAACAAAATGTCCTAAAAAATGTCAGGTCAAGTGTGGTGACACATGCCTGGCATCCTAGCACTTTCCAGACAAGCCTGAGCTACATAGTAAGAACCCCTCCCCCCTGCAGCACACACCCAAATGGCATAAGGATTACATATATTTTGTACTAGGAGGAATCATTGTAAATGGCTCAACTGGTTTAGAAGTTATTTCCACCTGTTTTATCTTGCCCTTACACCAGATCATTCTTTTATTTTTAAAAAAAAGATTTTTTTTCTGTAATTAGCATGCAATATAGTGAGTTTCCATGTGATATTTTCATAACCTATATCATTATACTTAGTTGTTCTTTCCCCTCTACCTCCTTAGCCTATTCCTCTCCCTCTACTTGCTGGTTCCTTTCCTTAACAAATAGTCCCTTCTCGGACTTGTATGTCACGTATATTCCATTGCTATTCCTTGTTTTCTCTCCTCAATCTCATAATCATTGCCCTTCTGTGACATATTGAACTTGCTCAGTATCTTAGTCAGTGTTTCTATTGCTGTGAAGAGACACCATGACCATGGCAACTCTTAAAAAGACAACACTTGTTGCTGCCTCCTTGCTTACGAAACTGCTCGGGTTAGAGCTCCTGGAGAGGGACCACCCGGAACCCCCTCTGACTGGCGATCTGAATTCTTGCTTAGGCTGCGAGGCTAAGCACTGCAAGGGAATATAAATAAAAACTAAAAATATCTCTCTGGGTTCCCTGAGGGACAAGCCTGACTGCATAGGGGTTGATGTCAAAAGTATCCCCTCTCCAGGAAAAAGACATCGGGATGGGTATGGCCCTCATGCCTCACTAGACATCGACAGGACTGGAGCCATTACAAGGTCCCCTTCAATTATTGGAGGTCAGGCCTCTATCCCCGCCTTCGCAAGATTAGTATCACCATGGCCCTTCTATACTTAGAGAAGGGAAGAGATGTCAGGAGCAGCCCTGCATATACACTAAAGACCTAAAATCAGCCATAGGCCTAAAGTCAGCAATAGGCCTGACATACATGCATGCTAACACAAAGTCTTGGGTCTCTGTGGAAAAACACTGAAACAGATGGCTATAAGCTACTGTAAACAGGCAGCTTTTGTGGAAATTTACCAGCCTGAGTAGTCATAGACCTTGTAAATAGGCAGCCTCGGCGGACAGTACCAACTTAGATAAGGACAAGTGAATCATAGGCAGAGTCATAGTGACCTGTCCCCCTGAACCTTCACCCAGCTGATACCCTGTTCTGAAAGATCTGTACTCCCCTGAACACCTATGCTCCGGTGTCATCCCCTTCCTCACATCCTGCCTTTTTGTGTTTATGACTCCTGTGTGAATAAGTAAATTGTGATTTGATTTAAATAATTAAATAAATTTTAAAAAATGGAAAACATTTAAACAAAAGAAAAGAAAAAGAGAGGTCAGTCTTAATAAATGTTCTAAAGGAAAGAAATAATATTTATGAGATATTAAAATAGATGAATGAGAGTGGTCCTATGTACATTTGTCAAAATTGAATAAATTTAAAAAAAAACATAGAAAAAAAAAAGACAACATTTCATTAGGGCTGACTTACAGGTTTGACATTCCCTGCCTCCACCACAAAGGACCTCTAAGGGCCAGGATCAACCCTACCTATCTTCAAACCCCTGAGCTCTTTTATAATGTATCCATCTTTTCCACTCAGCCAGATTTACCCTCACACTACAGGTTTGGAAGAAGAAGTACATTCTGTATATCATTTCAGACCCATCTGTCTACCTGGCTTCATTCTATCCCAATGATTCCAATCTCTAGACCCAATCCATGCCCCACATTTTCTCTTCTTCCTCACTCAACCTGTGCTATCCACAACAAACTCAGAACTAACAAAGAAAGCCCACATGCCCAACAATACTAAGGATCAAGCCAGTAGGCTCTGTTCAAAAACTTCTCAGTTCTGTACAAGTGTTTGCCAGTGAAAATTACCTAGGTGAATTTTAGACACAGAATATAAATGAACAACCAAGTCACAAACTTCATCAAAAAGTTTAAAGAGGATACTAAGAAACATATCAATAAAGTCAAGGAGAAGGGCTTAAGGAGAGATACCCAAGAAAACACAAACATAAGGCTGGTGGGAATGACAATCCAAGATTTGGGAACAGAATTCAATTAAAAGATAGAAATGTTGAAGAAGACACAAGCTGAAATGAAGTTAGAACTGAAAATCCAGTAACTTAACCAGAAAATTCAAAGGAAAGCCTCACAAATAGAATGAATCAAACACAAGATAGAATATCGGGCTCTAAGATAAAGCAACAAATTTAGATCAAATATTCAAGGAGTATTAATAAACAAACAAAAAAACACAGTAAAGGAACACATAAGAAATGTAGGATACCATAAGAAGATAAAACCTCCAACATAATCATTATCTTTTTTTTCCCCATTTGCCAAGCTGTGATTGTTTATTAACTGACCAGATTACAAAAATACCATGGGCAACACCTTAGTTCATTGGTCTAATAAGCTTGTTGATCTGGTCTTCCCTGTTGCCAGCATCTCCACCTTCTACAAAGTGAGTTGTCTTTTTCTTCATTCCACCTCATGCGGAAGATAATTTGAGTGGCCACAGGAAGTTATTTGCTTCCTTGAAGTGTTTCCCAACTGTATAGATCTTATGAATTAGATCCTCCATGCAGATGATGCCAAATTTACCAAGAGATCGAGCGATCACGGAATTATCAGTCAAGGCAATCCACTTCTTATTGATTTTGCCATAGCCTCGCTTGTAGATGAGCTCGTTTACTGACTTCAGGTTGGGGTACCCCCATGCAATGTACGGTTCCACAATCCTCAGCATGTTAAATGAAGCCTCGTTGAGCTTAACAAAGGTGCCACTGAAGATCTGTCAAGGACAAAGAAGCTGCAATACCTTGCGGACCTTTGGGCTTACTCCATTGATACCTTGAATTCTGATGACAAATGCCAATTTTGGTTCTGCTGGCACATAGAAGTTTCCAGGTTTCCTTGCCATCCTGGCCATCCGAATCTCAGTCCAGTATGTCTGCCTGTACTCCTTGTGAAGTTGCTTTGCCTTCTCATAGATGAGCGTCCTCCTTGTCTTTAATAATTTCTTCAGGGCAAACTTTTGCAGGCGCTTCACCTTCAACTCTGCCAAGTTTCTTCGCTTTTTCTTGGGTTTCTGGCACAGCAGGAACCCTTTTCTTAAAGAGTTTCTGGCACAGTTAGGAACCTTCTTTTTCTTCTCTGGCACAGTCTCTATGGTTCCAGCCGGAAAAAGAGAGAAATCTGATGCATGCCACGACCATTATCTTTTTTTTTTTTTTTTTTTTTTTTTTTTTTTTTTTTTTTTTTGGTTTTTTGAGACAGGGTTTCTCTGTGTAGCCCTGGCTGTCCTGGAACTCACTCTGTAGACCAGGCTGGCCTCGAACTCAGAAATCTGCCTGCCTCTGCCTTCCAAGTGCTGGGATTAAAGGCGTGCACCACCACCACCCAGCCACGGCCACGATCATTATCTTAATCACTATTCCATTGCTTCAAAGAGAGACACAAGGAAACTCTTATAGTCAGGACAGGGAGCATGGCAGTACACGAGATGCATGATGTAATCTGAGAACTACATCCTGGTATGTAGTCAGAGAGAGAGAGAGAAGAGAGAGAGAGCAGAGAGAGATAACTGGACTTGGCTTGGGCTTTTGAAACCTCCAAAACCCACCCCCAGTGACCCACATCCTCCAGGAAGGCCATATCTTCTAATCCTTTCAAAACTGTCACTCCACATTCAAGTATATGAGTCTGTGAGGTGGCTTTATTCAAACCACCACAATCATAGAAGAAAATGTCTCCAAACTACAGATAAAAGCAGCAAGCACATACAAAACTAAGTAGACAAGACTAGAAAAGAAAATCTGAAAAGTATATCATACTTAAAGCACTGAGAATACAAGGCAATGAAAGAGTATTGAAAGCTACAAGAGAGATTCCGTGGGGACCTCACCAGATCTTGGAACAGGCCCAGCTTTTAGCTCTTTCCTGAAGGGCCTCTTAACCCTCCCTTTTAGTCCACCCCCATTCTATGGTGTCAGAAGCTGATACCTAGAAACACTTTCTACCACGGATCCCTAGTGGCCACATCTGGCTGGGACTCACATAAGTGACTTTCACTATGCTCCCACTGTCACCCTCAGTCCTGTAGCAGTGTGCTTGCAGGTGACCCTTTGCCCACCTCAACTCCATTCACTAGAGACTCTAACTCTTGGAACAGACCTGAGATCCCTCTAGACCTTTTATCTTTATTTCTCCAGACAGAATCTTGGTCCTACTACAGCCTACTTTCAGGATTCCTTCCTCCTGCCACACCTCTAAGTCACTAGGGACCCGCTTCTTGGTGTGAACAGGATCCTACTAGCTCTTTTTCACAGCCCCTGTCAACCCTTTCTCCTATTCCATTTTTATTCTTCTCTGTCACCCATTTACTTGCAGAAGCACTCTTCCAAAGAACCCACAGCCACTATACTTTTCAAAGATCCAGAGATGACAATAGAAACCAAGGAATGGAACACTCATAGAACAAAGACAAGAACAGATAACAACACCTAGGGTTGCCTCAATCATCATAACTTCAAATGCCTGAACACTAGTGCAAAACTACAAACAGAAACAGCCAAGACAATATTTTCCCACCAGGATCCAATAACCCTACTATATTAGGCCCTACAAATGAAATATAGCTGAAGCACAAGACAAGGGTTGAAAATTGCAATTATTAATATCTTCAAAGACCTTAAAGAGATCTTCAAAGAAGTCTGTGAAAACACAAACAAATGGTGGAATAAAATGATGAAAACAATTTAAGACATGAAAATAGAAGTAGAATCACTAAAGAAAAGCCAACTGAAATACAACTTGAAATAAGATTTAAGGAAGTCAAATGAAAACCTCAGAGGTAAACCTAGCCAACAAATTACAAGACATGGAAGACAGAATCTTAGGTGTTGAAGACAAGGTAGAAGAAATAATGAATACCTCAGTCAAAGAATATGTTAAATATAAAGATATCCAGGCACAAAGCATCTGGAACATCTAAGATACTATAAAAGACCAAATTATGAATAATAGAAATAGAAGGAAAAGAAACCCAGTCAAAGGGACTGAAAATATTTTTAACAAAATAGTAGTAGAAAAATTTTCCAACCTAAAGAAGGCAGTACCTAACAAGATACAAGGATTATATAGAACACCCAGTAAGCAGGATCATAAAATGATCAAAAAGGATCATCCCTATGACACATAATAATCAAAACACTAGATGTATAAAACAAAATAAAAATTATATTAAAAGCTACAAGGGAAAAATACCAAGTCACATATAAAAGAAGACCTTGTTAGAATAATGCTTGATTTCTCAATGGAGACTCTGAAAAGCCAGGAGCCTGTGCAGATGTTCTACAAATTCTGAAAAATTACAGGTGCCAGCCCAGACTACTATACCCAGCCAAACTTTCAATTACAATAGATGGAGAAAATAAGACAAAATAAAATCAAATTTAAGCAATATCTATCCACAAACCCTGTAGGCTTAGATTTTTCAAAATCTACGTTAATAAGGGTTCTTAAATGCTTCAACCTCTATTGTAGCCCACCAACTAAAGGTAAGGGATAAGGATAGTTAGTAGATCAAGGGGGGTGTGGACTTGTTTAGGAGTAGTTCTTTTGGGTGATCCCAGTCTTTGTTGTCAGGATATCAGCAGTCCAGTCCAAAACATCAAACATGAATCAGTAGCAGTAGATCCACCCAGAAGAAACTTTGAGGCCACCAAATTGGCATGAATCTACAGAAGCGCAAGAAGCAGCTGGAATACCCTGCATTTCTCTCTTCGAAGTCACATGTGAAGATCATCGAAGATCAGCAAAGGTGAACCAATGCAAGAGCATCCCCTTACTGTCTGTGGGGTTATATTTATATTCTTTCTAAACACTGTGGGCCTTCTCAAGCATCTGCTCCAGCAAAACATCCTTTCATATGTATGTCTCAGCAAAACATCCTCTCATAAGACAGATTCCAGAAAAACATCACATGACATAACTGAGTCTCCAAAGAAATCAGACATTTTCATATCAAATCCCAGCCATACAGAAGGTGCTAATAGGAAAACTTCAACCTGAAGAAGTCAACTACACCCAAGAAAACACAGGAATAAATAACTTCAGAACAACAAATCAAAAGAAAGGAGAAAAAAAACTCACACCACCACAACAAAATAACAGGACTCAATAAACACTGCTCATTGATGACTCTCAACATCACTGACCTCAATTCTCCCACAAAAAAAGATACAGACTAACATACTGGAGTAGAAAACAGGATCCATATTTCTGTTGCATCAAAAGACCACACATCACCATCAAGGATAGAGATTACCTCAGGGTAAAAGATGTATAAAGATACTCTAAGCATAAAAGATGTAAAAAGATATTCTAAGCAAATAGACTCAGGAAGCAAGCTGGTGTGGTTGTGGTGGTTTGAATAGGTATGGCCCCCATAGACTCATGTGTTTGAATGCTTGACCCATAAGGAGGAGCACTATTAGGAGGTGTGGCTTTGCTGGAGGAAACTTGTCACTGTGGAGGCTGTGAAGTCTCATATATGTTCAAGCTACACCCACTGTAAAAGACACAGACTCCTTCTGCTGCCTGCAGATAAAGATGTAGAACTCTCAGCTTCTTCTCAAGGATCATGCTGGCCTGCATGCTGCCATACTTTCTGCCATGATGATAATGGATTAAGTCTTGGAAACACAAGCCAGCCCCAATTAAATGTTGTCCTTTATAAGAGTTGCCTTGGTCATGTTTTCTTCACAACAATGAAACCTTAACTAAGACAGTAGCCATTTTAATATCTGACAAAATAGATTTTAAACCAAACTAAATCAGAGACAGTACATACTCATCAAAGAAAAAATTCACAAGATAATATTGTAATTCTTAGACAAGTCAAATAGGCAAAAACTAAATAGAAAACACTCGGTTAACTAATGTTATAAACCAAATGTACCTAAAAGAACATTTTACTCAAACACAAAAGAAATATGCCTTCTTCTCAGTTGCTAGTGGAACTATTTCTCCAAAATTGACCACATACTTGGACATACAAAAAAATGTCTCAATAGATTTATAAAATTGAAATAATACCCTGTATCCTATCTGACTACTATGGATTAAAACTGGATATCATCAACAACAGAAACAACAGAAAGTTTACAAATGTATTGAAACCAAACAACTTACTACTGAATAAAATGGGTAAATACATAAATCAAAAAGATTTATTTAAAAAAAAAAAAAAAAAAACCAAGCCGGGCGGTGGTGGCGCACACCTTTAATCCCAGCACTTGGGAGGCAGAGGCAGGCGGATTTCTGAGTTCGAGGCCAACCTGGTCTACAGAGTGAGTTCCAGGACAGCCTGGGCTATACAGAGAAACCCTGTCTCGAAAAACAAACAAACAAACAAACAAACAACAAAAAAAAACCAAACAAACAAAAAAACAAATGGGAAGCAAACATTCAAATACATAAGACTATATGGGCCAAAGCCATTCTTAGTCAAACCATCACCCGATCATTAAAGAAACTTCTCTTTGCAAAAGAGGGAGACCACCACTACAGAAAATTACAACAAGCTAAATGCAGAGGTGCATAAACCAGTCTCAACTGGTAAAGCTACAAAACACTCATGGGCATAAAGCCCATGGAACATTTTGGAGGAAGGGATGGAAAGCTTGTAAGAGCCAGAGGTTCAGGGAGTTTGCTATGAGATTGTGACTTCTAGTAATGACAAAAGCTACATCCATAAGGTCTCACCAATAATCATGGCAAAGTGGATGGGGAAAAGTTCTCCATGAGGTCTCACCAATACTCATGGCAAAGTGGATGGGGAAAAGTTCATGAGGCCCCAACCCTACACAAAGAATTACAGACCATTGAGGAATGCTGAGAACAGGAGAAATAGTCTTCCCCAGGGAATAGGACACAAACTGGTGGTTATCCAATACCAAGTATTCAGTCCTGAAAACATGCATACAAGTAACATTACACAGACTGAGCAGGTTATGTGTGTGCTCCTGTGTGTGAGCAGGCACTGAATATCAATCCATTAATGTAAAAAGGGACCGTGAATTTGAAGAGTGGGAAAGGGTATATGGGAGGTTTTGGAGGGAAGAAAGGGAAAAGATAAATGCAAAAAAAAATTGAAATCACATCTTTAAGGTGACAAGCAATGAATGTCACTCATGACAAGCAGTATGAAGTTTTATTTGCTGAATATGTGTGTAGCCCAGTAGTAAATCACTTCTCTAGTGGGCATAAGGTCTGGGTTTGATCTCAGTACTATGAATGAATGAATGAATGAACGAATGAATGAAACAGACTGCATGCACATACTTTTGCTGCAGCACACACATACATACATTTTTGAAAGAGACATTTAAATGTGTTCCAATTTTGTCAGTTTTAAGGTCATTGGTCCCCTTTCATCTTTTTACTTGCGTCTTTTAACTATATCATCCTTCCATGAGAAATGACTCGTTCCCAAGTACTCCAATTCCAGAATGAGTTCTCAGGCAATAACCTTTGTGCTGGCCAGCAGACTCTGCCAAACATCATGTACACTGGGGCAAAACATAAAATCACTCCTAGTTGCTTAGACAAACATGAGGCTACTTGGGTGGAGTTTACTCTCTTGCATTTTCCTCTTTGAAGTATCCTCTATTTTCTTGAATTCTCTCTTAACACTTAATTGCCAGTTTGCAAATGGTACAAAGACTGGTAAGATGTATTCTGAACTTTGAAATCTGTTACATATACCCAGGGGCCATAGGGAAAAGTGGGGGTGTCTTACACTTTGAGTACTAACAGGCAATTATTTTCTATGATCTTCTTATTGGGTAACTTCCATACCCAGATTCAAAGTGCTGATATTTTTAGGAGGCCTAAGGTAGTTGATTGCACTTTTCAGATCTCCTACATATTTATGAGGAGTTAGAGCCTTGATCTCTTGAATTGATGGATGAGCAATAATCTCCCCTTAGGACATCACATCAGGAGGCATGATCAGACTGGAGATAAGTCACACTGGCTGGGTTACAAACTGTCCTGCACCATCATTCTAATTGTACCTGGTGTTTTCATCTGGGAGGCTGCATCCCTTCTCCCCACAACTAGAATCTTAAGAGCTTCAATCATTGAACTATAAGTCTCTAGAAAGTAAGAATCATGCTAATGAAATATTGGAGGCAGGTTACTTTAAAATGAAAAAAAAAAAAAGGTGTATTTAGCTCACAGATGTCAAGGCTGGAAATGCAAACAACAAGACGGGTTCTGGTAAGGGGCTCTGCTGACTGTCTTGTACTGTGGCATAAATGCATGATATTTCTGTGTCTATGTGGTATCTCCCCCTCTCTTTATAAGGCTACCAAGATTCACTTGGAGGGGGCTGCATCAACCTTTACCTCATAGTTACATTACTTGTAAAGTGTGTCTGTGTGTGTGTGTCTGTGTGTGTGTGTGTGTGTGTCTGTATAGAGGGGCAGGTGGCAAAAGTTGGTGTCATAGGTCTTTGTCATTCTTCACCTTATGTTTTAAGTCAGTGTCTCTCAGTGCATCTGGAGTACACCGATTGGGCTAGACTAACTGGCCAGCAAGCACTTGGGTTATCCTGTCTCCACAGAAACTGAGATTACAGGCCCATACCCCTGTGAGGTTTTTCTTTTACATAGGTACTGAGGATCATACTCATACTTGTGAAGCAAACATTTTGGACTGAACCATCTCCCTAGTCTATGGGAAACAGTGGTACATCCTCCAAACTGTTAAAATTTCAACCATTATATGATGAAAAAAATCTCACTTCTTGGTTAAAAAAAAAATCAAGAACAATTTAAAGCCAAGGGTGGTGTTTTATAATCTAAATAGTCATAAAGCTAAGGCAGGAGGATTGTCAAGAGTTTGAGATCAGCCTGGACAACACGGAACTATACAGGAAGAAATATTACCGTTTTAAAGAAAGGTAATCCTGTCCTATGCTGAAACAGGGATGAACCTTGGGGGCATTATGTTAAGTAAAATAAGCCAATGGATAAATAAATAAATAAATAGATAGATAGATATTGTTTGATTGTATTTACACAACCTCCTGAAAGCAATTCAAACTCGTGGAAATGAAAAGTAGAATTTGACTAAAAGCAGCGAAAGGGAAGCCATTATTCTTGGATACAGACTTTTAGTTTTGAAAGATGTGAAAAATGAGCAAGTTCTGGAGTATTTCATTTGTTATTACTCTATATACTTAAAATAGCTAAGAGAAAGCTAGACACCATTGTGTTTAACAACTTCAGTTCTTGCACTTGGGAGTCTGAGGCAAGAAGACTATGAGTTTGAAGTCACACAAAGAACTTGTCTCAAAATAAAACTAAACTAAAAATGGTTAAGATAACAAATTTTATGTAGGGGTTCTACTCAGATTTTTAAAAATGGTCTTGGTAGCTACTCAAGAAACTTTTCTGGCTTATAAATGGTTATGTTAGGTAAGACTATATGATAAGAAATAGGCACTCCCCAGAAACTCTAGGCAGCCTGTAGCCAGACACCTGATAGCCAGCACGAAGTCAAGGCCTACAATCAAGAAATGAATACTGCCGGCACAGAGAGAGGGTACAGCACTTAATACATAGTACTTGTTGCTCTTTAAGAAAAACCTGAGTTCTGTTCCCAGAACCCACATCAGGCAGGTCACAACCACCTATAACTATTAACTCTGGGGCAATGGTTCCCAAACTTCCTAATGCTGTGACCCTTTAATAAAGTTCTTAATGTTGTGGTGACCCCCAAACCATAAAATTATTTCATTGCTACTTCATAACTGTGAATATCAGATATGCTAGCCCAAGGGGGTCATGACCCACAGATTGAGAAACCCTGCTCTAGGTTAACTAATGACCTCTTCTCACTTTCTCTGGCACCTGCACTTACACACACACACACACACACACACACACACAAGTATGTATACATATACACATACATACATATATACAGGGATACATCTAATTACAAAATAAATCTGTTTAACACAGAGATGGTGCAGGGCAGTGGTGGTGCATGCCTTTAATCAGAGCATTTGTGAGGCAGAGGCAGAGGCAGAGGCAGAGGCAGAGGCAGAGGCAGAGGCAGAGGCAGAGGCAGAGGCAGAGGCAGAGGCAGAGGCAGAGGCAGAGGCAGAGGCAGAGGCAGAGGCAGAGGCAGAGGCAGAGGCAGAGGCAGAGGCAGAGGCAGAGGGAGAATCTCTGTGAGTTGGAGGCCAGCCTGGCATACAGAATGAATTACAGGGCAGCCAGGCCTACACAGAGAAACTCCATCTCAAAAAACCAGGAGGGGGATACTGAATACTGTCAGGGTCAGTACTTTGAGTGAACTTGGAGTTGTTCTATCTAGGAATGCAGCTGCCTGGACTGTTTACCCGTACATTCTACAATAATAAATATGTTATTTTAAACAACTGAGTGTGTGGGGACTTTCTGTGTGGTGACTTTCTATTTGGCAACCGATAAACAATACAAAAGGGATGGCATAGGACAAACTGTTTTCAAATAATTGACATCTGGTGGCATGTTCTACATGAAATATCATAAAAATCTTTGGGCACTGAACTCTGTGAAACCTTGAAACAAGGCAAAGAACAAAACCACTACTGTGGCTATTTTTCTTCCATTCACTCTCCTCATTTGTCCATCTCAGTGACAGGAATTCCCTTTCTCATAAAGAGTCAAATCCGGTACAGTAAACTACAAACACAACTCTATACCTTTAGGGCTGGTTATAACACTTGGTGACCTTTTATAATCTCCAAGTACCTCAGATGAGATTCAATAAGTTGAAATGTTGACTCATTAACCAAATAAAGGTTTGTCAAAAGCTAAGTTCAATCACGATTCTAAAACACTAAGCAACATAAATAGAAAAATGGCTTTAGTTTTGCTTCTTTGGGAAGTTATTCTTGGTGTTGAGTCACAGAAGTCGAATGCATTGCTATCAGTAAATAAGTGACAAACTCCTGTAAGTGCTTTAGCATTCTAAACAGAAGCAAAAGAGGGAAGGGCCTGGCCATCCATGTCAGGAAAGACACCACTCGCAGGAACTCAGGTAGAATGGGTGCTATTTTTAAAGCTCTTTATAAAAAAATATTGCATAAGCTCTCATAGTGACTCACTAATATATTGAGTCATGAGAGAGTGGGAGGGTAACAGAAAATGCTTTTCTGCTTTCATTTCTACATACAGGATATTACTCGTTAATACAGGCAAAGTCACTTACTAAATATTAGGAGTGGCCATGTGGTAATAGTCCAACCCCTCACTGTACAGACTGGATGCTGAAGACCATCTGATGCTTTATCTCATTACAAAAACAAAAAACAAAAAACAAAAAAAAAAACCTCTTCTGACTGATTATGGAATCCAGGCAAGGCAATGGAAGCAGAGTACTCAACAGGATCTGTCCAGGAAAGTCTATAGTAAAAGAAAGGTCATTCCCCAGAGACATGAATACTGACTTGTTCCGATGAGTATGACCAGGAAGAGGCAAACTCAACTGTTCCCAAACATTTTGATCTCTGTGCATCTAAAATTTAGTGTATTCAAGTTTTCTTACCTTTAAAAATGATAGAAAATATAACACGGAGTCAAACATCCCTGTAATCATTAGAGTAATGATATTGTGACATGTTCAGTAAGTTTAGAATTTTTCAAAATAAAAAAAGTTAAAGGAAACAAAAGAAGCACATGGACAATAGCTTTCAACAGCAAAGGAAGCCAGGAGATGGTCATATATCAGTGTGAGGAAAGAAAAGTTCCAGACCTCAAAATCTATAAGCAGTGAAATAAACCTTCAATAATGTAAGATGACATACATCATTAAAGGGAATTATCAAGTATTTCTCTCCTTCAGAAGGAAAGTCCACAGGGAAGAACAGAGGTTTAAGAAGAAAAGGGGGGGAGGGGAGTAAATATTGCCAGGTAGTGGGGACAGAGGCAGAAGGATCTCTGAGTTCCAGGCCAGCCTGGTGTACAGAGTTCCAAGACAGATGAGACTACTCAGAGAAACCCTGTTTCAAAAAATAAATACATAAATGAGAGAAAGAAAGAAGGAAGGAAGGAAGGAAAGAAGGAAGGAAGGAAGGAAGGAAGGAAACATTTTAAACCTACCCATTGCAAACCTGGTTCTCAACCTTCCTAATACTGCAACCATTTAATACACTTTCTTATGTCGTGGTGACCCTCAACCATAAAATTATTTCTTTTCTACTTTATAACTGTAATTTTGCTGCTGTTATATTATTATGAATCATAATGTAAATATCTGATATACAGGCTATCTGATATGGGACCCCAAAAGAGTTGTGACCCACAGGTTGAGAACCACTGAATTAGAAGGAAAGCAATCGAGGAATTCTAAGAACTAATCTTAGAAAATACCAGGCGAGCAGGCTGTGGTGAATGTGTCTAATCATTTAAGCACTGGGCAGACTGGGGTAGGCAGGTTTATGTGATTTGTGAATTCTAGGACAGCCTGTTGAAACCTAGTGAGTTCCAGGATAGCCAAGACTACATAGAGAGACCCTGTCTCAAAATCAAAATAAGATTCAAACCCACACCTTTCTTTAGTCATGAAAACGATGACATCACCACATCTCAATGAACTGCCTGTGGAAAATTACTAGAGAGGAAAGGAAAATTATGCCTCCAGACCACGCTCTGAGAATGGCTGGTCTTATCTTCTGTCATATCCTAAAGCTGAGCTTCCTGAGTTTGCTTTTCTCGACAATGTTGGGGTCACAGAGGCAATCCACATTTTCTATTTTACGACGGTTACCAGGGGACAAGCTGGCATTCATTTGCTTCCGGAAAGGTCCGCAAGGCGCCGCTAGAGAACGCGAGGCTGGAGAACACAGCTGCGCACGTCGCCCTACCCTGCCCTCGGTTTGCGTCATAGGTGTCACGAGAGAGCCCGGAGAGGGCAGTCTGGAACAGAGGGCGGTGCTCCCTCAGGCTTGCATCCTTACTGGTCGCGATCTCTCTGTCTCCCGGTCCGGGGAGGAGTTTCTGCGAGCTTAAAAGGGACCGTCTTTCCACTTCTTAGCTGCGCAGTTTCCCCGAAGTAAGTCTGCCAGTTTTCTGTTTTACACTGAGGTTCGCCGGGTCATGGTGCCAGCCTGACTGAGAAGAGGACGCTCCCGGGAAACGAATGAGGAACCACCTCCTCCTGCTGTTCAAGTACAGGGGCCTGGTGCGCAAAGGGAAGAAGAGCAAAAGACGAAAATGGCTAAGTTTAAGATCCGTCCAGCCACTGCCTCTGACTGCAGTGACATCCTGCGACTGATCAAGGTAGAAAAAAGTCCGGGCTCTCCCTAGGGCAGAGGTTAGGGGAGGCTCCGTTTCCCGGGAAATCCTCATCTTAGTTCTGAGACGCGGCCAGGCCAGTAAATTCCCTTTTCTCTGCCAAACCCCAGCCCGGGTCAGGCTCCGCAGTTCGGCACCGGGCAGGGTTCAGTCACTGTTGGACCCCGACTGCCCCATTTCCCCTCCTGTGAACTGGCTAGGCTGGCCAGGAGTTTCATTGCCCTTTTGTATGTATCGTCCCCAGGAACTGGCTAAATATGAATACATGGAAGATCAAGTAATTTTAACTGAGAAAGGTAACAAAGGCGTGGCGGGGGGTGGGGGGGGAGAAGGTATCTGTTTCCTGGCACCTCCAAGTTGCGGAGAGGGGAACAAGGTATCTGTTTCCTGGCACCTCCAAAGGTCAACTCATACTGTCTCTGTCTCCCCCGTCTTACAGATCTCCTAGAGGATGGTTTTGGAGAGCACCCCTTCTACCACTGCCTGGTTGCAGAAGTGCCTAAAGAGCACTGGACCCCTGAAGGTAACCCCTACTCCCTGTCCAGAAGCCAGCGAGAACTAGTGTTGTAATCGAAACCATAGAGTCTACTGTGCAGAACTCATGACTACACGGGCAGAGGTTACTGAGGAGCTGGCTGGAACTAACAGGCAGCCAGTGTGCAAATGACTGAGGAAAAAAATGTATGTAGTGTACTTTATAATAGGGCGGGTTACAAGAGCTATTTACGCAAGTATCAGAGTGCTGTAGAAACCCGGAAAGTTAGGTTTAATGTCATTTGTTGTAATTCCGTTTCATAAAATGGTTTTTATTTGACCCTAACCTAATCTTTTTTTGTAATTGTGTTAAATCACATTTTTTTTTTTCTTTAATTTGTCCCAATCTTCAGGTTACAGTCTCTAGCTTCGCCATGTACATGGCCCTTCTGTGTACATGGATGGGCGGGGAGGTAACTAAAAGATCCTTTACACAATAAAGTAGATGATCATGATAAATGAGGTAAGGTCCTATTATCGCACACTTAAAACACGGTAGATCAGAAATTTATATTCGCTTCCTGTCTGTCTGCAAAGAAATAGAAAATGGCTAGAAAGTTTTATTTGCAACCATTGCCTCCATTTGGAATTGAATTGACACTCCTTATGAAGGAGTCAGTTTTTAATTATTTTTATTTATGTATTTACTTTTTTTTTTTGCTGGCCCTTGTTGACTGGTCAGAAGACGGCTAAAAGGGGAAGTTGTTTGGGTGGGTGCTTTCTTGAGTTTTCTTCTGATGTCTGTTCCTTAGGCTAGAAGATAATCAGAATACATAAGGGATAAGTTTTAGAAGTGTTATGTAACACCTGTTTCTGGTTACTGCTATTTCTCCTGCCTTCAAGCTTGGGGGAAGTAAACTGAAAATGTATACGTGGAGGGCAAGTTCTGAAAGTAAACATTGCACTTTTGGCCTGGTATTCTGACCTTAAGGAAGCAAGAGTTGCTAAACTACAAGTATTTCCTCTTCTAAACTGCTGTGTAAACCCAACTTTTGCCAAGCCAACAGACCAGCATGTCATTAGGATGTGAATAATATGTGTGTTTAGTTTAAGTCCATGGCCCTTTTGCTCTGGCAAGTAATGAAAGTGTTCTCATTTCCTGAGTGTGAGGCCAGCAGACTAGCCAGTCCACCGGTGTAGCCTAGCTTCGGCTATCTCTAATGTGTGCTTTTTGCAAGTACGTGTCTGAGACCAAAGAAATCATTCAGCATTAGTCTGGACTGTACTAGCATAAACATAAGGAGGCAGTCCAGTTCCTGGCTACTTGTTTCAGTGCCAGACGCATGTATAGTTCCTTAAAATCTACAACAGGCTTCTGATTCTGCCGGTACAGCTTGAATGGATTGTTTTTCTTCTGTGCATCTCATGGAATACTCTTATTACAGGACACAGCATTGTTGGTTTCGCCATGTACTATTCACCTATGACCCATGGATTGGCAAGTTACTGTATCTTGAAGACTTCTTTGTGATGAGTGATTACAGAGGTACAATTGACTTTGGGATTGGAGGTAGTTTAAAGAGAAATCAGAGCTCTAGGGCCTTAAAATGACTAAGTTGAACTGTATTTCTTTCTTTTAGGCTTTGGTATAGGATCAGAAATTTTGAAGAATCTAAGCCAGGTACGTTCACCAGCATTTCATTGCATAGCCCAGCCTGGCCTGGTATTCCCTATGAGCCCTGGCTGGCCCCAAGCTTGTCTTCACCTGCCTAGTGCTAGGATTAGAGCTGGGACCAGATGTCCTAGATTTGAGCTTGTGCATTTGTGAGAGTTATTGGGTTATTGTAATGAATGAGTCAAAGTTGGGACTTGGCAAGAGGGTGAAATGTTACTGGGCTTATATTCTCTCTGGCTTGTACTAGGTTGCCATGAAGTGTCGCTGCAGCAGTATGCACTTCTTGGTAGCAGAATGGAATGAACCATCTATCAACTTCTACAAAAGAAGAGGTGCTTCAGATCTGTCCAGTGAAGAGGGATGGAGGCTCTTCAAGATTGACAAAGAGTACTTGCTAAAAATGGCAGCAGAGGAGTGAGATGTGCCAGGGTAGACAATGACAACCTCCATTGTGCTTTAGAATAAATTCTCAACTTCCCCTTGCTTTCTATCTTGTTTGTAGTGAAATAATAGAGTGAGCACCCATTCCAAAGCTTTATTACCAGTGGCATTGTTGCATGTTTGAAATTCGGTCTGTTTAAAATGGCAGTCATGTATGTGGTTTGGAGGCAGAATTGTTGAACATCTTTTGATGAAGAACAAGGTGGTATGATCTTACTATATAAGAAAAACAAAACTTCATTCTTGTGAGTCATTTAAATGTGTACAATGTACACACTGGTACTTAGAGTTTCTGTTTTGATTCTTTTTTTAAAAAAAAAAATAAACTACTCTTTGATATAAATAGTCAGTGTGAACATTTTTACTAATCCTGTCTTCCTCATTATTTTTGCAACCAAAGTAATATGTAAAATAAAAATACCTATCCAACACTTCTCAGGTGCTGGTAAACATGAATAAGAGAGGCTGCCTGGTGTTCGGAATACCCTAGGTTTCATCCCTAGCACCGAAGGGGTGGGGATGACTTGGGAAAGAAAGAAATGAATAAGTCCATTTGTTGTATAAGTAAAATGTGAAGGTGGGTTTATGAAACACTAATAATCAGGGAAAACATCTTGTCTCCAATAACCTCATCCCACACAAAATGCCCTTTGAAAGTAAAACTAAATGGGTCATTCTGCTAATCAAGAGGGAGCAAAACTCCTGAGTTTTAACAAGATTGCAACTTTAAAAAGTGACACACAAGCATCTTTGTCACAAGCAAATCAGATGACTTCGCATGTATGTGTTAAACTAATGCCCTTCTATAGTAAGGACACAATAGGAGTCTTTCAACTAGCGAGACATGAGTAAATACTTTTCTCAGGAACTGAAAATGAGCCTTTAAAAAGCAAAGGGAAAAGACAGTTTTCTTAGGTCTATGAACTTTAATTACTCATTATAGTGACCTACATCCCAAACCCACTAATTTGCACCATCATAAAGATGATAGTTGTTAAGAATTCCTGAAAACTACTGTCCAAGATTAGTGTTTTCCAAAAGCAGTTCTAGGATACCTATACAATAGCAGGAAATACTGAACTCTTTTACTTAAACAGCTTTGGTTCTGTGTTCCTTTGGCTCAGTTTCTGCTACACAGTTCTAGATTAGAAGGCAGCTATATATAAAAGTGTGATTATGCATTTCTTTTGAACTTTGGGGTTTATTGGTGGTTCGATAGGACATGAAAATAGGCGTACAGAGTTAATCTCAACCAGGGTCCTGCTCAGATGGCAAGTAATGGAATTGCTGGCAAAAATCAAAGGCTAACTGAACACAAGAGCCTTGTGAAGAAGGAAGATATTTGAAAGGTTGTGTTCTGGAAACTGGGCCTCTTAGAGGAAAACAACTGCTTGCTGACTGTGGCTGGATGAATAATTAGCCCAGGGAGTAACAATCTAACCTTTGTGTTTACACCTTAAAGACACAGTGTTACAAACCAGAAGCATTTGAAGTTTTCATCCACCCTTTAGAGGAATTCCTTAAAAGAAACTCAGACCCCATATCAGCCCACTTAATATTCAACTGAATTACAGTGTATCTCTTTGCAAGCAGCTACAGAGTCAGGCATATAAATGAACACCTCAAGGGCTGAGGCGAGGGCTCAGGTTTGAGATTAGTCTGGCCTACAACAAGGAGACTCCTGTCAAAAGGAAATAAAACATTTCAAACAACAATAACAAAACCCACTTTGAACAGAACACACGCCTATAATCTCAAGTGCTTGACAGGTGAGGCAGGAGGATCACTTTACTTCATGAGTTTTGGACCAACCTGGGCAGACAGTGAACACTGTCTCAACCAACAAAAATGTATTTGGGACAGGTGGTGGTACAAGCCTTTAATCCCAGTACTTGGGAGTCACCGGCAAGGTGGATTTGTGAGTTCCAAGACAGCGTGGCCTACAGAGTGAATTTCAGGACAGCCAGGGCTACACAGAGAAACCCTGTCTCAAAAAAAAAACCAACTCCCCTGCCTAAAAAAGGAATAAATTTATATTTGTAAGACTTAAAGTCAATATGTGGATTAAAAAAATAAACGGTTAGAAGAAAATTATCTACAAAGAAAAGCAAACAATTATAAACCTAAAATAAAAGAAAAAATGAGTCTGTGTAAACAATGATCCTATAAAGATAACTTTTACATTGGGCCTAAAACCCATAACTAACTAGAGAGACTGAGGAGTCTGAGACAGGAGTTCAAAGCCAGCTTGGGCCACAATGTGAGACCTTTTGTGGTGCATGCTTGTAAGTGCTGAGCCTACTTCCTTTTCTTAGCCCAATGTAAATACTCTTGACAATATCCGTTAAGTGGCAACAAGAGCTCCCCACAATTTTTTGCTTTTTTATTGGTTATTTTATTTACATTTCAATTGTTATCCCCTTTTTTTGGTTTTCCTCTCTGCAAACCCCCTATCGCATCCCCCTCCTCCCGCTTCTAAGAGGGTGTTCCCCTCGGATCCCACCCACTCTCACCTCATCACCATGTTTCCCCTCACTGGAGCATATGCCTTCACAGGACCAAGCCCCCCCCCCCCCCCCCCCCCCCCTACACTGGCCACCCCCACAGCATAGCTGCCGGGTTCCCACAGGGGGACTCCAAGGCACCCCTCCCCCCCCGCCCCCCCTCCCCCCCCCCCCCCCCCCCCCGTCCCCTATACCTTCCGCATGGAGCCATGATCCTTTTTGGTTGGTTTATCCTGGAGCTTAGGGGTGTTTTGTTGGTTTTATACGTTTTTCTTCCCATGAAAATTGCAAACTTCTTTATACAGGGCTCCCTATACAATCTGGCTACCTAGTGATTCCCCCTTGTCTCAGTCTCCTAAGTACTAGGATTGCAAGCTTATCCCCCCACCACCCACTGTAGTACTTGGTTTAACACTTCATGCATTATTATCCGATTTAATTGTCACAAATACTCTCTTTAGTAGGTATTATTATTAGTTCCTTCTTTGTCATTTGAGATTGTCTCCTTGTCAACTTTTAGAGTCGGCTCTTTCTTTCCAAACTATGGGTCCCAGAAGCTGAACTCAGGTCACCAGAGTTGATGACTCCTATGTCACTGTCCCTAATTTACTGATATTTCAATGTGTATTTCAAAGTGAAGATATAACTGAGACTCACCAATTTGGGTAATCAGCTTGGGCCTAAATCCAACGTAAAATGGAAACTATTTTAGTTCATCTTCATGCTGACCGTCTCAGGACCACAAAGTTAACAGGAAACTGTCTCCAAGGAAAGAACAAGTGAATCATAACACACTTTGTGAAGGAGAATCTTCTCAAGCATTTTCTAGAAGGATACTTGGGAAAGCTGGGACATCCAATTCTCCAAAGGGCAGGCAGGGAACCCTCAGAACACCTCCCTAGGCAGTCAGTACTTGCGCCTTGAGAAACAACAACTTTGTTTCATCAAAATATCTTCCCTCTCTTTAAATTAATGCTGTTCACTTGAATTTTATGCACTCAGTAGTTCTGTTTATATTTAATAGGTAATTGTACATTGGTTTAGGAACTGGAACTGCCCATCAGTTTAGCAGCTTTTTCAGAGGACCTGAGTCCAGTATCCACATTGGATAGTTCACAACTAACTGTCATCTAATGTTGGGAGTTCTGACACCTTCTTCTGGCCTTCTTGGGCACATGCACACACATAGCACACACACACACACACACACACACACACACACAAATCTTTAAATGTATATTGTTTTTTTTTTTTTGCCTGTCTGGAGCAGTATATAAAATGCTCACATTTACTTGTATGCTTATAGTCATATAATAAAAATAATTCTAATTGCTACTAAGGGTTTGTGGAAATTACAGTTCCTGTAAAGGGACTCATGGAACTCAAGTTTGAGAAACAGCATTCTAAGTGAGCATTTTGCAAAAGTATCTGCTCTACTAGTTTATGAAAAGGATCAGGAAGGCAAAGAGGTAGCTCAATGGTCAAATAAATGCTTGCAATGCGAGGGCCCCCAGTTTTTGTTCTTAGCAAAAACAGGAAAGGGAAAAGGTAAGGTTCCATGAGATTCAGGTTTAGCTTTTGTGTGTGTGTTTGTGTGTGGTCAAGAATCATTGATTGGTGACATTTTTTTTAGCAAGAGGATAATGAGGGTTGACATCTCTTTTTGAGTGGCTAGAGGGCTTAGTGACTATCCACACTTAAGCGAACGATTCATTAGAGATTTGCAAAATGGTGATATCTTATTTCAGTCGTTCTTCATTCTCTCTCTCTCTCTCTGTCTCTCTGTCTCTCTCTGTCTCTCTCTCTCTCTCTCTCTCTCTCTCTCTCTCTCTCTCTCTCTTGTGTGTGTGTGTGTGTGTGTGTTTATACTCTGAGGTACAGCTTCCTTCTTCCTTTATTTCCTCGCATTGCAAGCATTTATTTGACCATTGAGCTACCTCTTTGCCTTCCGATCCTTTTCATAAACTAGTAGAACAAATGCTTCCTTCTTTCCTTTTATTTACTAATTTTGAAAGAGTGACTGCATTCTCCAGCATCTTCCGACTAAACATTTTTCTCTTTCATAGTCTTACAGTGTCCTTTGTTTTAATTAATGGTTACTGTTTTTCTTATCTAAGCTTAGATTTTGCTAAACACTCAGTGAAAACTTCTTCAAGTTGGTTCAGAGTCTGTTGGAAGTGACCTCAGGAGCCGTTGGGAACTTCCTGCTGTTAAGTTGTCCAGGCTCAAGGAGTACATTTCCTTCCTCAGACTTGACATCAATGGCTTGCTCATTTCAGTTTCGAGGTTCCCAAGGAAAACAATGTTTATTGAAAGCAGGTGGTGTTCACAGCTTCTGTTGATAAAGTCAGGCTCAGCAGGAATTTAAATGAAGCTCTGAGTGGGGGCATTCCTCCCGCTTGCTGAGGAGGTT